>CAAKHB010004328.1:34700-44742 GCA_901007665.1 Aeoliscus strigatus
CTTGTCGAGAGTTCAGTCTCTTGGCGGTCTGGATGTAGGACAAGTTCTTGTGGTCGGTCCAGACCACAAACGGTTGCTCCGCCCCCTCCAGCCAGCACCGCCACTCCTCCAGAGCCAGCTTGACCGCCAGCAGTTCTCAATTCCCCACGTCGTAGTTTATCTCGGCTGGGGACAGTTTGCAAGAAAAGAAGGCGCAGGGATGCAAACCTTTCTCCGGAGCTGGTCGCTGTGAGAGTACAGCACCCACCCCTGTGTCCGAAGCGTCCACCTCCACCACGAACTGCAACTTGGGATCGGGTTGGACGAGCACCGGAGCAGAGGAGAACAGGTGCTTGAGGGTGCCGAAGGACCTCTCCGCCTCCGCCGACCAGGAAAACGGTGCTTTAGGGGAGGTAAGACGGGTTAGAGGAGCCACCACCTTGCTAAAGTCCCTGATGTCTCTCTGGGACGACTCTTTACCTTGCCTGGAACCGGAATTCCAGAACGGAGACAATGCGCAGAACACGAGGGGCTCCATCCAGTTATCCTCCCCGACACCCAGTCGATGTGGGGATTGTGGGCGCGATGTCACGGGTATCCCAACACCAACCGGGCTGTCGGGGAGGAAAGGATCTTCAACCGGATAGTCTCGTAGTGATTGCCAGAAACAACCAGTTGAATAGGTGCAGGATTCGAGTCGATGAAGTTGGCCTTTGCGCCGGAATCCACCAGAGCACAGAGGGACCGAGACTCGCTGGAACAGGATATGGATGCCTGCACCTCCAGTCGCAGGCAGGTGGGCGAAGAGGATAATGGCTGACCCGGCAGTTTGCCCACTTCTACTGTCTGGGCGTTCTCTTTAGGCCGAATCGGACACTGGGCGAGGCGGTGGTTGGAGTTGCCACAATACAGGCAGGCGCCCGAGTGGAACCGATGTTCCCTCTGTGCCCGAGTGAGGTGGACCCGCCCAAGTTACATTGGCTCGTCCCCAGTGACGGGGAAGGGAGCCGGAGACGGGTTTGTCGAGGAACCGGAGGGAAAGCGCTCCAGGGAGGCGCATCGGCTGCTCTCCCGATGCTACTCCCGCAACCAGTTATCCAACCAGATAGCTAGGGACACGAGCGTCTCAAAATCAGCCGGTGCGTCCCGAGTCGCCAGCTTGTCGCGAACACACCCGCCCAAGCCCCTGACAAACGCGGCTTTTAAAGCCTCCTCGTTCCAACCAGCGTCGTTTGCCAGAGTCCTGAAACGAACTGTGTAGTCTGTGACTGACTGGGACCCCTGCCGGAGGTCGAGCAGACGGGCAGAGGCATTGCCACGATGATCAGAGTGGTCGAAGACGGTGCAAAACAGACCTAGAAGCATTTCATATGAAAGTGAGTCGAAATCTGCACGACTGCTCATCGCTTCAGCCCAGGTTACCGTCTTGCCTTGTAACAGTCCAATCATATAACATACCTTTCGCACGGTCTGAAGGAAAACAAGTCGGTCGCTGGGAAAAAACCAGATGGCACTGAAAAAAAAAAAAACGACACTTCTCAAAATCCCCAGCATAGGGTTCGGGGTTGGTAATGGGGATGTACCGAACCAAGTTAGGCTCGGTCGGGACTGAGGCCGTGGCTACAGTCGGAACCGGTGTCACAGCGCCGCCCTGTGTTGCCACGCGGGACATGATCTGGGTCGCCAGGTGACTTACCTGGGTGGAGAGTTGCTGAGTGGTCGACACGAGGGAAGTCAACGCCTGATCGTGCTGACCGAGCCAGGCCATCTGGCGGTGCAACACCTCCAGGTACGCGGCATCCAGTACCTCAGGCGCAGTCCCTGCTGGATCCATACTGGCCAGATTGTACTGTCAACGGGAAACTGGGGTTTTGAAGGCGGATCCAAAAATGCAGGCAACAGCACACAGAGGGTCTGGTAGTGGAGTGCGGCCAAAGCGCGGCTTAAGAGCAGGTGCAATCAGTGCGCCGATTGCTCCCAATCAGCCTGACCACACCTCCACTGACAGACAGAGGGAGGAGAAATAAATGGAAAAACCAAAACAAAACACAGACGCCAAACAAAAACAGACAACTCATAACAGGAAATGATTCATGGTTTTAATTTGAGTAATTTGAGATTCAGTTGTTCTGTGAAGGCCTCAGCGGCTGGTCAGAGAACATTAGTGAACAAACATTAACAGTGAACATAAAGAAAGAGGGAAACAGGAGGGTGAATAGGATCACTGGGTTATCAGGTATCATATGAGGATTGCTTACCGACACATCTCTTTGGGCCAATCCAACAAGTCAGCAAGGACAATGGGTGAAGCTTGCTCCATGTATTTATTTGATCTCTAATTGTGAAATTGTAAAATGTTAAATTAGCTGTATTGCCAATGTGCACATGATCGCGTTTGGTGACTTAGCATGTTGTCATGTTCTTGTCACCTGCTTCAAGGCGATTACAGTTTTAGATTAAAGTGGTGTTTTATCATTTCATGTAAGTTGATACACATCCAATTTTCTGGTTTCCTGATTACTTTCAAATCAAAATGTGTATTACTATTTTCTCAACATCCTCACAACACTGTTTCAGTTTTGGACACTGACAGAACACATGTGGTTTGCTTGTGGTTCTCCAAATCAGCCAGTGTCTGCTCAAAGGACACATTTGCAGTCTATTATATGTAGTTTGAAGCACCCAGGCCTGATGCGCTTTGGCTGTCTCTCAAGGAAAGTGAGCTTAGCAGTGAAATTATCAAAAGAAACACAAAATGAGTTTCTGTGTAAAGTTTTCTCAAAGTCAGATAGGAGTTGTTGGCAGTGGTAATTATGTTTGTGCTTCTGTGCAACTATCAAGTGGCAACAGGGGAAGACTTAGCATGGTAATAGTTAAGGTAAGGGTAATAACTATGATTAGAAACATCTGTCTCCTGTTCCACAACCCAATGTGTCGCGACTCACACAAATCCAATGTCATTTGCACTTGGACAAATGAAGCAACCAACTTAAACTGGATTGAAGCTTTTCCGGTGAACTGACATGGACCCTATGTCGTACCCTTCACCACACCCTTCCGCCGTCGTGAGCGTTTATACTTGTGTGTCAGTCTATCTGCGATGAATCTCACCACCGTCTTTAGCGTATTATGCCATAGGCAACGCATCGACACGTCAATTTGACGAAGAAGCATAAATCAGACTTTACAACACCAGTGCCATCTTTAGTCTGTTTAGTCTGCAGTCTGTTGCAGTTACCTTCACTGAGAATGAAAGCCTATAGGGTGTTTGCTCAAGTTTCACAAACGAGTTTTACTTAAAAAGAAGAAAGAAAATCAATCTCTCTGAATTAGATCATTTGCTGAAAGGATTTTTATTTCTTTTCACTTTATAAATGTGACAGCAAAACCTATATTTGGTATATGCTGATATTAATTACTCCTAACTTGCATGGCACCAGCCTTAACCACAGAAAACAGATACCTTTCATGTCCAATACCTGATACATACACCTGAGCTGAAATCAATGGGAAGCGTACAATATTAATAGCTGTGTGTGCCATGCACCACAGTACCTAACATATTGTATAATCAATACCACTAAAGTGATTTCCAAGACTGTGAACACCAAACAAAACATTTCTGCTCACAATTTGTCCTGAAAAAAAGTCCAAAAATCTTGGAAAAAAGGAGACCAGTGTGTCTCACTCACACATTCAACCAAGGACACACATTTAAGCCCCCCTTAAGGCAATTCAGGCAAATCATCTGGCTCTGAACACGTATCCACGAGTAAGCTGATCTGTGAATGGGAATTTGTGCATAGTGTGTACATCTGTGTGTGTATGTAGGTACATGTGAACCTGCACGGACACACTCGGTTCCCTTAAGGGGTTTCAAAAGTGCTTTCTTAGCTGTATATATGTCAATGTTCCTATGTAGATCACGTGTGTGTGTGTGTGTGTGTGTGTGTTTCTCAATTAAACGTATAGCAGATGGCAGTCAGAAGGAACAAAAATGTTTACACATGACACTTACACAGAAAAAACGAAGTTAATGAAAACTATGTCCGCACATTCCAGCGGACACCAGTGGACTATGAAGTTTCAGGCAGGCATTCTGTGGTGGGGGAGAGTGAACCATATTTGACAAAAGATGTGTGAGGGCTGTCTGAGGTCATTTCCCCTTCCCCAGTGCAGAGCCACTCAGAGTCAAGTCAACACTAAAACGGTTCACTTCTGCCAGCATCCTAATGTTCACAAATTTCTATCGTCGAGTCCAGACCAAAACCCAATTAGCAGATGTTTTCCTGAGTGCAAACAGGTGGACAAACGAAGCTGTTGAAACGAAAGAATTTCGCTCTGGGATAAAGTATCTCTGATTCTGAAAAACCACTAATATACTGTGTGCAGTCTACACAACTCAACCTGTTTGATGACCTCTAACTATGCAGAGCTGAGACAAAGACCTGGCCTGCTGCGAGGGTTTTTAAGGTGTGTGTAATTATAATCTTTACCTCCAACCCTTAATTGCTGGATTGTTGCCTAGACTGTTTCAAAACTAGCATTAGCATAAAGAATCAGCTCTCCAAAATGATGACACCTGCCAGTTGGATCCCTTTGACACACTTGGTCTCATTCATGAAACATGAGCAGAACGAATCTGATCGTCTGCCAGAGGACATCAAATCTTCCTATGATGCACAATGGCAGGTCAAAGTGATGCAGGGATTCATGATGCCTTTGCTGACAAACCAGAAAAACTTTTAATTCCGTGAATGTCCAACTGATCTGTGATGCAACAAGTGCTGTCAAACGTGGGGCGCATGGCAAATTCATCCCACGTTATTGCTCACGTGGCACACGCTTTGAGGATGGAATAATTCCTCACAGAGAGGTCTCCCTAGTTATTTTTGTGTGTGCTGATGTGATTCTTTGCCTCCAAATACATAAAAAAGCAACACTCCTAGAATTTTTTGTGCAAAGCTATGAAATGCTAAATGCCCCCCCCCTCCAAATGCTAACATATCAAACCATTTAAGCCACTAAGCCACTGAAGCTTCACCTTGGACATGTTTCATTGAACTACAGACACAACATTCACTCTATCACCTCTCTCCTGGCTGCTGGATGTATCTACACATCCCTAGATGCTGGTCATTGGCTATTCAGGGCAATCAGCAAATTACTAATTACTGGGAGCGCGCTGTCAATTTATGATTGATTTGCATTCATGATCTACACATTATGATCAGATCTGTGGCGCTCATGATTCCAGAGGAGGTTTTTAGTGGAGTAGGCTTCTATGAGTAAATCTACACCCAAATGTACACGTTTCATGAATGAGAGCCACTCTTGTCATTGTCGTGAACTCAACTGAGTTCAGCACATCATATTCTTGGATCCACTCAGGTGTTGTAACTAATGGAAAACGTAAATGTGGAGAGACTTGGATGAGAAGGCCACAGCATGACGCACAGCTCCAAACACCGAGCGGATGGGGAATTCTCATCTATAGTGGTCGTATTTCAACCAACTCGGATCGGCTGGCGCAACGTCCAAAGAGGGTTGGATTTAGCCTCTGAATTAGTCAAAGGGGTGTGACGTGTGTATCGTGTGTATCCGATTGTCAGCTCCCATTTAAATTTGAACCCGCCGTGCGTCTCAGCGGATCACTTGTTACCAAGGAGACAGATCTGTTGGTGCGCCAAGTGAAAGCGTGCGGTATTAGGGATCAGCTTTCCATACGTTATTTATCACCACACTAATTTTAACCAGTACATTATGAATGAACACAACCACTACAAAGAACCTTGAAAAGGAGGTTTATTCACCAAAAAAAATTAAAGGGTCGACGTGGAGATGTCTTCGGCTGGCGTGAGGTCATCTGCTGTGTCATGCTACAGAACACACATCTTGATGATGAGCTCTTACAGTGACAGGGACGTGGTCATGATGTGCCACTGACCTTCCACCGTGTTTTTTCCAGTCAGAAACGCAAAGTCTGTGAAACCAAAATATTAATGCACTCTGACAGTGACCACCACTCCTCCTTTGTAGACCGGCACACCCAGAGCAGAACAAATGCAGTTGTTAGTTAGATCATCTGATCGCAGAGTCCGGAAATGACGTCTGTGCTGCCTTGGAACTAGGAAAGACACTTGGGTTCCCTTTTGTGCGTTTGGCACAACTGACATCAGTCAAACCCAGTGTACAATGTGGTGTTGCACCATCTGGAACTTATCACGACATGGATCCAGCACGGCTCGACACGACAGTATCTGGTACTGGTACTGTTTTTACTACCTCACGTGATTTTGAAGAGTGCCGGCCTCTGATTGGTCACTTCAGAAAGAGGGCCGTCCCAGGCACTGCCTGCAGCATAGGACTCTAGCCGCAGTTTTACCAGCGCTAGCGATTCAGGTCTTTATTCCTCGTCGCGTTCTCATTTAACATGGCTTTTATGTGGAAAACATTCACTATTGTCTGTTAATGAAGCACAGACGATCTCGTGATTTGTGATTGTTTTTGTGACGGAGCAGAGACCTGTCCTGCTCCGTCTCTCTTCTCTCACTCCGTCTGTCACAAATATCCACAAACAGTTGCAACTCCACCATCTCCTCCATGTTCTACATTGTCCATGTGTTTATGTCACAGTAAAAAATGCCATTGCGGCAGTTTTACGCAGCTGGTGCCATGATGTCAGCACCCACATTCAAGAGATACTGAATTATAGTGGAAAAGTACCTGATCGGAACCAAACCGAGTAGAGACGCGAGATGGAAAAGGGAAAACCGCCAAAAGAAAACTTCTTTCAGGGGTTTGAAAAGTAAGGACCACACTGGTATGTAGCAGTGTGTAGAACACTCTGCCTGTTGGTCCTGAATCCATTGCATGAGCACCCCCAACAGTCCAAAACGACCTCCGGTAACAAGACCCATCATATACAGTTCTCATTAGCGCCACAGATCCTACTCACAGAAGATTTCCTTTTTTTACTACATTCCATTCAGCACCATCCTTTCCAAAAACTTTTAGGTGATTTGGGGGGAACTGGAAAGACATGGGGGGCATTCTCTGAGCCTGTGGAACAGACATAAAGTGGAATAGAACACAGAGACCAGAATGGAAAGAAGACAAAGCACTACAGAAGAAGAAGAATGACATTGGCTTGTCCGGACACTCCAGTCATGTGAAAGTACGTTAGGGAGAGAGAGAGTGAGAGTCAAAGAGTGGGAGGGTGTGTTTACTGTCACACTGGACGTTTGTTAAATTGCCAGACAGACAGTAGACGACAGTAGTTTTTGACTGAGTGTGTGCGCGCGGGCGACAGAAAGAAGGATTCGGTGCACAAAGGTAGTACTAAAGTACTAAGGAGCGTAACCTTTAGCCAGAGCTATGCATGCACACACCACACACACACACACACACACACAGAGTGACAGTGACAGAGAGAGAGAGGTTGCGCTTGAATACACACCTGACCACAGACCATGCTCTGTGTGTGTGTGTGTGTGTGTGTGTGTGTGTGTGTGTGTGTGTGTGTGTGTGTGTGTGTGTGTGTGTGTGTGTGCGTGTGTCAAAAGGCTCCAGGGTATTTATGTACACAGACAGCTCCTCTCAGGGTAAAGGTCCTGTACAAGTCCTCCTCTCTCTCTGTCCCCCCCATGTTTTCTTTTTTTCCAAGCCTCTTTGCCATTCAGGCTTTTTTTAACATTTTTTATGTTTTTTCATTCTTACTTTTTTTCCCTCTCTCTCTCATCTCACCCTCTCCTAAGGGTTTTCTAACTTTTGACCCATAGGAGGAATAAATCTGCATGATTTTCCTTTGGAAATGTCCCCAGATGTGGTGTGTCAGTGTGTCAGTGAGTCAGATACTGGCGTGTCAGCGGGTGTCTCAGTGTTTGCGTGTGGGTACGTGTGTGTGCATGCATAAGTGAATGTGAGTGTGCGTTCCAAGGTGATAACGTCGAAGAACGGGTCATATACTTTAATACTAACGTATGGAAGCTGCAGCCTGCTGTCTGTATGTGTGGGATCAAGTGTCCCAAAGCCGGACTGCGCTCTGTGTTCGTGATATTCATCCAATCTCTGTGTCCCCCGCTTTCAAGGGATAATCGATGCAAGGGCCTCCAGGCCTGTAGTAGTTCCCCGAGCTGAATGAGTGAGGCTGTGCCGGTGGGCAGGGCTCACAGTCTCTCTCCCTCCATCTTCATCTCTCCCCTCCAAAGTTGTTCCTTTATGAATCATCAACCTGGGGAAAATCAAATCACCGCTTGAATCAGCGATTTCATTATTTCAGACAGCAAAACACGCCGATACAGTAGATACAGTAAGTGGGCGTGAAGAGTAAAGCCTTTAAAGTGAGACGTCAGCCTCAGGTACGTTCTGAATCTACCATGAATCTAAATGTTCTTTTTTTGTGGACATGATTGACCCTATAGAAATGGAAATAACTCTCACCCTTTGTACGCACACTGATGAATAAACATACAGTTAGTCAAGCGGTCCTATGTCAGTGCATGACTTAAAACGGACTGATCGACCAGCGTGTCGACATTTTACCAACAGACACACAGAAATGCAACTGACATAACAAATTCATCTATGATCCATTTTTTTCACACGCATTTACATATGTGTGACGTTGTAGTGATTATACACCGTTGTCAGGCACATGGTGAGATGGTTAGTGTTGACGGAGCATGACGTCAGTATGAGCCTGTTACCTATTGTTTTCATGGATATTTCAATGTCTTTTTGGACAAGGATGAATGCATGAACTTTTGATTTGTGTGTAGATACATGATTGTTTTCTTGGTTATTCAAACCTCACTTCCACCTCCACAGCAGCGACTGCTCGTGGTGTCAATAAGATGTCTGTGAAGGTTCTCAGTCATCCAGCTCATCGTAACCGGACTTAAATACGCATGTCTGAGCCAAGTGTTCTGTGAATAAGAGGGCGAGCAGAGATTTGTAGTCAAGGTCAGGGAAGACAAATATGCAGTGTGAGGTCGTTTTATTTAGGTGTGACACAATCAAACAGTGAATTTGTCAAAACACTAGCAGAAGTCTGACTCTGCATGTCCCTTGTTCTAATTATTATGAATATTCATGATACAGGTCAGAATGCTGGAGTGGTCCTCTCTAGGAAACCCATTTCTATCTTTCATTCATTCCAATTTTAACTAATGAAGCTAATTGCTGCAAACCATATTAGCATGCACACACAAACGCACATACACACAACAGAATTGGTTTAATGCACGAACAATACAATTCATGGGCGACATGGCTGAACAGTGGTTTGCACTGTCGCCTCAAAGCGAGGTCCCTGCTTCGACTTCTGGCTGGCTTTGTGTCTTGTCTGAAAGCATGAAAATTGATCTAAAGGCGTTTTAACGATAAGATGACGAGTTCTTACTGTTTATTGTGTCTTGTCTAAAATATTCACATTAGGTCAAATGTATATTAAAGAAGATGGAATTTACAATGGTATTTTGAACAAACGGAGATGTGAGATTACTTCTACTATATCACAGTTAATGTTTTTAAACAAAAAAAAACATACAATATTTGTTGGAAAAATACCCTGCAATTCTGATGTGGCCCGACATGTTCTTTGTTGGCCCATTTAAGAAAAGAGGGACAGAGGGACATCTCACAATAAAATACACAATGAGTGCATTTGTGCTCTGAAACTGTCTGATAGAAAGCTTTAAACAACAACAACAACAACAACAACAACGGGGGTCTCGTCGTATTACTGTCAGACCTCCGCTGTGCCCCGAGTATCACACGATCACAACCACCGTTCAAACTCACAGATGACCCCCGCCCTCCCCGCCCTCCCCGCACACACACGCGAGAAGGAACACACATCAGGCAGGGAGAAGCCCGTGCGCGCGCCGCGCGGTAGAGATGTCAGGATTGGACGCAGCAGGGGATCCCCAGCGTTCCGTTTCTGCCTCGCTTAGCGTGTCATCATCGTGCGCAGCTCACACTTGCAAAGGGCACCGATAACAGTCTCTCTCTCTCTCTCCCCCCCCCCCCTCTCTCTCCCTCCCTCTCTCTCTCTCTCCCT
>CAAKHB010004328.1:47652-69554 GCA_901007665.1 Aeoliscus strigatus
TCTCTGTCTGTGTGTGTGTCTCTGTGTGTGTGTGTGTCTGTGTGTGTGTGTGTCTCTGTCTCTGTGTGTGTGTGTGTCTGTGTGTGTGTCTGTCTCTCTGTGTGTGTGTGTGTGTGTGTGTGTGTGTGTGTGTGTGTGTGTGTGTGTGTGTGTGTGTGTGTTCTCCTCACTGCTCTTCAGTGACACATACAGTTACTTAGATGGTCTGTGTCAAATTCAGCCATTGCTCTGCAGGAACATGCGATGTTATGTTCAACTGACACATTTAACATTTAACACATTTAATGACGCTTCCTGGAAATACTGTTCCACCATAACTGCAGCATAAGGTTGTGCGTAATGAATGCATCTGTAACGGCAGATAACCCTAATGATTTGCTGAGCGGTGTATTAATTGTCAGCTGTTACCTGACATATCTTTTTCAAAAACATTATGTTTCTAATTGCTTGTTGTCTGCAATAGTATTATGGATAAAAGAAGTTTGGTTGTTCAAGTCACTTGACGGCCACCGTCATTATTTCTGTGTTAGGGCAAGTGAGGTAGGGCAAGTGTATGCGTGTGCGTGTGTGTGTGTGTGTGTGTGTGTGTTCTGCTGTTTTTGTAGTCTGTACAATTTCTGCATACATAGATGTATGAATACAGTCAGGCGTTGTCTAAATTGGTTATCTACAAATATCCTTGTGCGACATTTCCAAAATATCGCCACGTGATTAATGTGAGTATTTGTGGTCAAAGTCTCAACTATTATCTGACAGCAGAGCACAAATCAAACATTTCCTGGCGGTTCTCCTGTCGCGTTTGCTCCCCACTGCAGGGTCAAGTGGGGACATTTTATTTAAATATACATCAACATTAAATTGTGTGCACCATCATATTGAAGTGTTATTAGAACACAGACGCTGTAGATCAAGGATCTGTTTTTTTTTTTTTTTTTTCATTTAAGTTTAGTTTCGAACCATTCAGTTTTGGCCAGGATAGGTGATCAATCTTCTTTAGTGTTGCAAATATTTTTCATTATTTTCCGTATTACATACATTACAGATCACAATGACCTTCATGAACAATCATCTTTCTTTACTTTCAGAAATACACACATACATAAATGTTTAGTGTATTATTTTAATGGGAAAAAAAAAAAAAAAAGTTCAGCTCTTCAGTCCTTTACGGTGCAGGGTCAGACCATAGATGGATGGTAGGATGCGGATCGACGCCCAGGAAAGCTGACCAATGTCAAAGCTTAACAAATCGCCCCCTGGTGGCAGGTTGCAGTACAACATGCATCTCTGTCCTTTGTCTTATAAAATGGTAGCACTTTTCACACTGAATGTTAAGAGGCATGGTATTAATTTATATGTGTATTGAAAAGATGTCAGAGATTCTCCCAGACAAAGTCATTGTTCATTCGGGACACTGGACCACCCCCCCACACACACCTCCCACCACCACCCTTTAAACTCAAACAAACCTGTTTAACCATAACATGTCTGTGTCTGTAAAGGACCAATGGACCTCTCAAAAAAAAAAAAAAAAATAGAGTACATCATGTCCTGATGTTATCTTGCTCGGTATTATATTGTTTGTTGATGTTGATCATTTCTCAGTGAGGAATTCCAATCCGAATGGTTGACAGTATCAGGTTAAAAAATCCATCATATTATTTTGGCAGCAGGCACAGTATCAGCAGACACCCACTTCTTACACACCACTGTGTGCTGAGTGCAGCACAGCCGAAAGATTTAGATTTCAACATTTTCAACAAATTCGTTGAAAAATGAGCGAACTGTGTCAGAGGTTTGTGCTCAATGTGGAAATATGTAAATGTACCTTGATAAGACACTGTAGTTGTACATTGGTGTACAGGTGTTTAAGCACCAGTGTTTTCACACACAGCATCACAGGATGATCAAATGTGTGTGAAAACAACCAGGTCAATCAGCTGTAACCCTAGATTGTATAAAAAGATGGTGACAGCTCCCAAAAATGAATCCAAAAGATCTCGGCTGCCCACTGGTGGCTGGTTCCAGTGCTCATCGCAGAACTTTCCCCCTCCATGATAGCACCTCATCGACTAGTTGAAGCAAACCTCCTTTCGAGTCTTCCTATAGAACATTCCTATCATTTTACAGCTGTTTGCACAGATGTGCTGATAGAATTTTCTTTCAGGGGAGATGTGACGCTGACTGACAGTTTCTCCACAATGTGCAGTGTGTGTAATTACGTGTATTTTATCAAGGGGGTGCTCAGGCCGACGAAAGCTACCTGGAGTTTCATAAATGGACCCTTTGTCTAGCCATGGATTCAGTCCTGTGTTTGTTTGTGTTACTCAGTTCAAATCTGAATTGGAAATTCACAAGACAGACACGTTTTACATAAGAACATCAGGATACGGGACAAAATCCATGAGTCATTTGTTTGTTTAATTTGATAATGACTTCATTAGATTATCTGAGTTTAAAACAGCACAAAAAATATGTAAATGTTGAGTTAATGACAAAATTAGGTTTCAATATTCACAGAACAGCTTGGTACTTAAATTTCTAAACTCTCTGATTGGCCCTGCCTTACTTCATATAACAAAAAAAACCAAAAACATTATCATAATTTTTTCAATAATGGACAGACAGCATTACTCAGAGATTAGAAAGTGATTGTTCAAGAAATGTGCGTGAACCATCTGGCTGCTTGATTGATTGGTGGATTCCAAGAGTGAACATGGTTTTCTCAAATTGTTTCAGACCAAGGATTACTCCCCACCACCACCAAATTCCCGATTGAAAGGTTCACACTTTATAAATGTCATCAGCGAATGACAAAGATGAACACTGATTTTAACAAACGTGTTTTTAATTTATTTACGGTTCATTGATCTCTGTCAGTTTAAACTGCTGGAGATCACTCGGGGGTCACGTTCAGTGTGTGAATCCATCCACAGCGAATCAGTACTTCCATGAACGCAGCAGCTGGGACTGATGTGGAGCTCACCGCCTGCACCTGACCGGTGCTTCGGTTCAAGGAAGCTACCGTCACTGCAGAATAATACGTGCTTTGACCTCAGTCTCACCAGAAAAACTCCAGAACGTGTCCAATTACACCAGAGTCACTAGATTTGTCACTAGTCACTAAGGGACTGAATACTCACGAAATATAACGACACTGTCGCTAAGTTGGCAACACTACTGTTTCAGTGTAAGTTTCTCTTTCAGTGATTGATTGGCTTGGTCCTTGCGAACAAGTTGACTGATACAAAAGGATCAGGTCTATCCGCAGCTGTTCACTACGACACTCAGCTGAACTGTGAAATGAACAAATTGTTTCAGTCAGTGATTCAGTACAGTTGTCTCAAACGAATCCTTTGTCCTGGTCTGGACGTTTCCTCTTCCTCATTTGATTTGCATTTTACTGTCCCTGTCTTAAACCACCGCTACATGTAGGGTCGCTAATGTAACACTAACATCAGCTGTTGGTTTGGGTGGTTCATGGAAACCTTTGTGAGTCTCAGCAATGTTGTCTTTTTATTATTATTATTATTATTATTATTTTAATATTCCATAAAAAAAAAACAATTTACTCACAGGAGTGGCAGACCACCAGGGGGCCCTTTGCATGTGCCTATGCCTATAGGGATTTTCCACGTGATGTCTGCAATTAGTTCAACACTTAACACATACTGAGCGTTCTTTTACACAGGATAGAAGCCATGAATGCAGTATTTACATTAGGAGGGAAGGCGTAAGCCTCCTCTAGTTCCATCTGGAAAAAAGGACTTTTTCTCATTCAAGATGTCTAACCGGTAGCATACAGTCAGAGAGCCCATGATTCACACACATCATTGGATTGACACATGTCTGGGTCGAAGTCCGATGTGTAGTGCATTTTTCTTTTTCTGACCGAACACAAAACACGTCTATGTAGATGCTGAGAAGATGATGGTCTTCATTTAAACATTTTTCACAGATTTTTGTCAGGACATCTGGTCACTACCTTCACTGGATTCACAGATAACCAACTCACACAATTATTTATTAAAGTACCTTGTCTGCATTCATTCATCTTCTCCCTCTTCCTCTGGTTACGGGTCTCGGTTGAGCTAGAACCAAACCCAGCTGTCAACGAGTCACATCAGTACCTAGAGAAAACCCACACAGACAAGGGGAAAGCCAGACCAGGAATTGAACTAGGGGCCCTATTTGGACATCCGAGTCCTGGAGTTGGGGGAGGCCCCACAGTTAAGAATCTCCCATTACTACTAAGGGTATCTGGGGGGACAGCGACCAGTTTTTAGACTTATTAATTACCATGGCGTGGGTGATGAGGGAAGAGGTGGAGATCCAGTAGATCTGTGTCCAAAGAGTCGGGATACGGATGTGGGGGAGGTAATGGGGCAGTGTAGGGGTTGGAGATGTTTGACGAGGTGGGGACCAGTGCTCAGTGGGGGACAGCCTCTGTTTTTTGGAGGAGGGTCCTCAGCCGATGCATCCCCTGCCGTCTGTGTAGGTGTTGACGTGTCTGTGTCAACGGTGTACTGTTTCAGGGCTCCCCTCCATTCTTGAACTGCCAAATCTCCTCTTAGCCAGCGCAGCACCATTGACACTGCCGTGTCTAGATCTGATGGGTCCAAGGCTGACAGGTCTCGAATAGCTTCGGCCTTACAAGTGGTGTAATGGTGATGGAGGTTCTGCATCCTCTGGCTTGTCCAAGCTTTGGCATTCACTAGAAGTTGTGAGTAATCTGGGGGGAGGGGATCGTGGGTCTGATAGATTTGTAGAGTACATATTCTGTTTTGGCCAAGTATTGTGGGGTAGGGGCTCCAAGGCGGTTGTATACCATCTGAAGATGGTTAAATGCCTTCAGGATTTTTTTCACTCCCTTATTCATTGTCTGTTAGGTGCTGATGCTGTGTCCTGTTTCCTGTATTTATCCATTCCACGGTCGAACCGTGCCCTTGAATGGAGTAATAAAAGAAGAATATTAGGTGGATCAATAATAAGGTTTAAGTAGAAGAAAGAAGGAAAGCATAGCGAGCGGAGAGTCCGTGACTGGTTCAGACATCTCCCTCACCATTCACCTCTCCTCCACCATGAAATGGTGAAGGAGTTAGGAGAAGGTGAGCGAGAGACCCCAGAGGGAGAGGAGAGGGAGGAATAAAGGGTGAATGGGAAAAATGGAGAGTGAGTGTAAGCAG
This sequence comes from Aeoliscus strigatus, assembly GCA_901007665.1. Lineage (NCBI taxonomy): Eukaryota > Metazoa > Chordata > Actinopteri > Syngnathiformes > Centriscidae > Aeoliscus > Aeoliscus strigatus. The sequence continues at coordinate 52,836 of CAAKHB010004328.1, forward strand.
GGGGGAAGGGGGAAGGGGGAGCCGTCCATGACCGGCTCAGACATCTCCCTCCCTCCCTCCCTCCCTCCCTCCCTCCCTCCGGTTCTGGAGTTTTACGCCAGAACTAGTGGGGTGTAATAACAAATAAACGTTTGCACAAATACACATATTTCACCATGTAAACACATGCATATACACATACACAGACATCTATGTCAGGTAGTGAGGGATGAGTGGGGGAAGAACACAAATCACTGTGAGAGTCACTATTAAAGGTGGGCTATGTAGATTTTCTATGTAAATCTATATTTTAAAAAAATTATATATCGTGTGAATTAATTATCTTATATTTTCTCACAGGCCCGACAGTGTGTTTATGTTTACATGTACAAGCCAATAGCGATGGGGGCATTGCGAGCTGCCAGATATGGTCTCCGTGCTTGGCACAGAATGCGGAGTCTGCAAGTCCTGCAGCAGTAGCTTCACAGCCCCGGAGTTATGAATCACAGAGGTAGAATGACCAGAGAAGAACAAAAACCACAGTCAATACTGGAGAAGAAGATGCTAGACGGACTCAAAGAAAGGATTTCCTTGGCATCAAAACACACGGGGAAATGGTGACGTTGGTGTGAAGTTGTGTCAGATCATTACGCAAATCAGAGAGAATCCTAAGCAGGCAGGATGAAAAGAATGAGTGACATCAGACTAGTGATGGTGTCTGTTATAGATCTGTCTCTAACTGATCATGGATGGCAGAGATAATGTTAATGGGGTTTATTTAAGATTCTGACAAAATCGTCAAAATCTGACATAGAATGGGTCCAGACACCCCAAATATCATCCACGTACCTGATGTACTGGATGGGGTAAGTGTGGGCATTTCTGAAAAGTGATACGTTCCCACTCTGCCATGTATGTATTTGCATAAGCCAGAGCAAACTTTTTATGGTAGTACCTTAAGTCTGGAGGAAGAACTGTCCATCAAATTGAAAGTCATTCTTGGTGAGGCTCAGATGTAGAAGGTATAGGATGTCAGAGTCTGGAGTGGGTCTTGACTGATTCTATCCAAGGAATCCTGAGTATCCTTTAAGTAGCTATTGTGTCTCCTAGAAAGGTGTGTCCGGAGGTGGTCAATATATTCTGTAATCCTGAAGCTTTCACTACCACAGTTGGGTCTGCTGGGGGGAGCTTCAGTGGTATGGACCACCAGTGGTATGGACCACCAGTCGTATGGACCACCAGTGGTATGCTTTTCCGATATCTTCCTGGTCAACATAGATTCCAATCTATTTGACAGTTTCTGGGTGTAAGGGTTCCATAAAGGGCGATTGAAAGATTTATCCTGAAGTTTTCGGAGGGCTTCCCCCCACGCAGTCCGAACGGTCCATGACTGCCGCGCTGCCGCGCTTTGTCGGCAGATTTGGTCACTATTAATTTGTTCTGTTGAAGGTCTTGTTTGTGAGAGGGGTCAAAGGTCCACCCTGTCAGGCATGCAAACAAGACAAGAAACACAGTGAAAAATCAGGTTCTTGCTAACCACTGCATCACCGTGTCGCCCCACCTAGTCTATATATTTAATCATGGAATTTTGGTTGTTGATGGATTTGACAGTAGTCAATGTTGATGCCTAAAACACTGACACATAATCAAAAATATCAAAGGATGCTCTCAACTGTGTTTATTTTAATTTTCTCTTTTCTGTTTTTTTAAAATAATAATTTCTTCTCCATCCCCTTTTTTGATTAAATCAGAATACGACTATTTTTATTGTTAAATTTATTCATTAAATGTAAATACATTTAGATACTATATTTAAATAATTATGTTATTATGAAAAAAAAAATAAAATATATATATATATATATATATATATATATATATATATATATATATATATATATATATATATATATATATATATATATAGAGAGAGAGAGAGAGAGAGAGAGAGAGAGAGAGAGAGAGAGAGAGAGAGAGAGAGACAAACAGCAGTAAATACCTGTAGTGCTCAGGTTGTAAACATAAGGATTTGCCAGCAGGGAGATCTGCAACAGATTCGTCTGTTTGAACAAGAAATGTTCAATGAGGAATCAGACAAAAGATCCACACAGTCTCAAAGGATGAATTTCATCCAAGGAAGTCATTGTCACAAAGCTGCAAGGACAGAGAGATACAGATGTTCTGTGTTCATTTCAAGTCTTTTTTCACAGCAGATGACTTTGTCAAACCTTTTCCTGTGTTTGAACAACATAAAGGACGTACAGAGCCCTGATGTGAATTAATAGAATATACATTGTACTGCAAGTGACAGTAGAAGATTGTGTACAATCCTATTCATTTATCACCTGCACAGTCTGTGAAGGGAGATAATGACGAAAAAAACAACGAGGTCTCATCATGCTTTTCACACGCTGACTCGCAAGAGATCAATGCATCCTGTCACTTCTAAAAATAAAGCCAAGAAATAATGTTTTTTTCTCTCTCTCAATTGGCTCTAGCTCTGATGCAAAACTACAGTTTTGATCGATGATGTTGTACCTTCAGTCTTCGATTCCCTTTGTTTTTAGAGATTTGAACGTCCATTAGTTGACATAATGTACCTTCACTGACTTTAATTTGACTTTTGAATTTAATTTCAGGAAAATTGCAGCTGTTTTTCCTGTTTCTCTTGCGAGTTCTCTTCTTGTCGTGTCCATCTGATAGAGCACACATAGACGTGTCCAGTACTGTGTATGTATCGAAACAATCTGTGAGGAAATTCACTGAAGAGGGAACAGTTCAGAGTCTCAGAACAAACTTCAGTGTTCATGTGATCACTCCATCTCTCTGATGTGTGTTGTAAAAATCCAGCTTGAATGTCATTTGAAGAGAGAGAAATGTGGACATTTGATGTTTTATCTTCCATCTGGAAAATTAAAACCTTTTTTTTCTGTTGGCTTAATGCAGCTAATACATTTTCTTTCAGATGTTTTCTTCACATGAACTTTTCTGAATAATGCTCATAAATTGATTTCAATGAGAGATTTCAGCCTTCAAATATCTACAGTGACAGTAATGGTGATCACATGTCACACAAACGGACAAACTCATCCAACTGCCCAAAATACGCCAACAAACAAACAAACAAACAAACAAACGCCAATGAGGTGCCAAACACTCATCATTGAACAAGAATGATAACTCAGGACATCAGGCGACGTAAAACTGAAGATCTGTGACATCAGAGGGTTCTTCCTGATTTTCACCCCTGTCTTAAAATCAAGTGATGTGACAAAAATCACAATACTCAAGTACAAACTGAGCTCAGATGTACTGATGCTCATATTTCATGTATAAAGACATTATTTAGTCCTGAAGTTGAAATCCAGTTTTGGAAACTGTTCAAATCTCTTGTGAAAACAAACATTAACTCATGTGAGAATTGTTTTGATGTTTGAATGTATTTACCGACGTCTTAGCCTCACAAAAGTAGTGGAACGTATGAATAGAAGAATAGAGTGGAAGAAAAATGAATTACAAGTCTAAAAAACATGTCTACTTAGCATGTAATCTTCTCTTCGACCATAATTGTTTTTCAATATTTTTCTCCATATTTTCTCTGGGATGTGAAAGTGAACTGAGTGTCTTCTGACAGGGAGAATGGGTGCTCAGTGACTCGAGAATCACTGGTTAGTTTCAGAAAAAAAAAAAAAAAAATTCCAGTCTCAAGCAGTGAGAAATCTACGCCATGGATTTCAGATTGTTTACCTTTTTTATCGGCCCTGCTATGAACCACAGAGGATATGGAGGAATGAAACACTAAAGTAGAGAGTCTCCTGAATCCAGAGCTATCTGAGCCACGTTCCTCAAATGAAATATAACAAAGATATTAATAGAAACACTCCGGCACGTACCTGCACCCATCTCCTGTCAGGTTAGCTTGGCGTTTATAGGAACGTTTGTTATTTTTCGGTCTTCTATGTGGGAGAGTTGACTTGTGTCAATGTCCCAAAATGAAACAAAACAAAATGGTGTTGTCTTAAGGAGCCCATCATGTCTAGAATATGGAGATCGGCAGTTTCATTGTCAGAGTCAGAATCAGAGTCTTTACATTGTCATTATGCTCGGCACAACGGAATTTTGTATAGTTCTTGGCTTAGACAAGCAATAGGTAAAAAGAGAAATAAAATAAGTGTAAACAAATACAAGAAATGATAATAAATCATACGGTCGGAAGCTGATGTAGCATGCTGAGAAACTGCAGAAAGGAGGAAACGGTATTTATTCATGATTTTACAGGAAGGACTTCCAAATCAAGTAACTACATTTGATTCCTTTATTTGTCATTGCATGTCCACCACACAATAACTTTCACAAATTTGAAATATTAACAACAAATCAATCAATCAAAAAAAAGCCCTTAAAATGTCGAAAAAGCTTACACTTCATCATTTTCCTGCTGGTTCTGTTTCAGCGAGTCACCGTCAACATTGTACATATACTCTACATATACAGTATGTACATCCTTTTTCTTCACAGTGTGCTGTCAACAAAACTGTAGACTACTGCTATGAAATGCCAACACATTTTTCCAGTCTTATTCTGTAACTTACTAGTAAAAGAAAGTCTAAGAGTCTGAAGACAAAATGTTTTAAAAATTGTGACTTTCTCTTGGGAGATAAAATAAAGTATCTGTCCATCTACAAGGTTGTGCAAACTGTGTCCTTGAATGGCCGATGCTTTCCTGTGCTTTTTGGAGTTGGATGTCATCGGATGACATAAGTAAACAACATATTAACAAGTCCTTGAATTCCTCTCAGAAACACACATCCAAAATAAATAAAAGAGAGTGGAAATTATGCCGATCTAGTTGGAAATTAACACAAAATTCCAGTTGCTATCACTTCGGACAAATAACCATTCAAAAAGTGATTTTTTTTTATTTTTTTTTTACCAGAAGAGTGAGAGGAAATGGATGCAGATCTTGTTGTAGTTAGTGCTGTTACAAAATCTGCTCACTTTCAATTGCCATCGCTTGATGGGGTCAAAGAATCAGAAAAAGGAAACACAGTGGCAAGATTCAATGGTACAGCGTAGGGTCCGCGTCAGAGTTCAGTACACACACGAGTGGCTCGTTAAAAACAGCCAAATATGTGCTCAGCCATGCAAACCACCAGTTTGTGTATTTACTGCTCTCTGTATGTGTGTTTGTGTCATGTGACTCTAGGGCATGTGTGAGGGGACACACTCATCACATGTGGGTTTTATATGCAAATGAATCTTCACGTTATCTCTTTTAACCCATGAACTCACATTTAATTTGGCCACTTCTCTCTGTTATTGGTCTTTAATCTAAACATGGGCCATACTGGGAAGTTCCCGAGGAGCTGATTTCAGCACAAATGATTATTATTTGAGCAGTGTGTCAGTTGGCTGTTAAGTGCGTGAAAATGTCTTAAACGGTCCGTTACTTTTAACACATGTATACACATGTACATACTGTATATTGTAGATTATGATATGGAACATTTTCAGTGAGAGAGCATCTGTTTCGGTTTCAGTTGGGTTTTGTCTTGATGACAAACAAAGATGACCAGTGCTTCTCAAACTGGGGCCCGTGGACCCTTGGGGGTCTGTGTTATTGTCAAATAAACGATTCGCACTCAATTTCAAAACTGAGTTCAATGGGTGTCAGCACAGCTCAGTTAATTGTTTTGGTACGCTGTCGGTCTTGCAATAAGACGTAATGGAATGTTCAGAATTACCAGACCTCAACTATGAAGATATTTTTCTCATTCTCATTCATTGTTTATTCAAAGGTCACATTGCTGCTGTAAATTGGAAATTCATAGAGAATTTAAACTTCAGGGGTCAACTAACCAATAGGACCAATCATTCTGTAACTGAGGTAATTGAGGATGGTGTTGCGTATTTATTTATCTATGTTTACTTTTAGTACTTCCCTGAAGCAACATACAGCATCTATCCACATACGATGGTTGTCTCAGCAGGAACTGTTAAATGAACTTTGCCAAATAGTGGAAGTGTCTGCCTGTTTCTGTGTGTTCTGGATTCAATTTAAGCTGGGGCTGTATGCTGTGTTGTGTTGTGTGTGTGTGTGTGTGTGTGTGTGTGTGTGTAAGCGCTCTCTGTGCGATCTCTCTGGCTTAGTAAAATTAAATTTTATCATCAGGATGACTTTCTGAGCATTGTGATGGACTGATAAGGCTTTTTGGTTTCAGCTCCTTTCTTTGGGTGCGGGTAGAGTAGGATAATGACTGACAATCCCCTGTGGGAGTTGCAGATGGGAGCACAGCCAGGTCAATTACAGCCTGACTGCACCATTGGGCTCATGGTGACCTGCACTCAGATGGCTGCTGGACTCAGCAAAGGTTTGTGCCCCCTCGTGGGAGGCTGGACCATGGCAGAAGGTGGCAGGGAGAGTTTTGGGCATGCGAGAGCACCAAAACACAACTAATAAAAATCAGTGGGTCTGACGGAGACAATGTAGAGAAGAGGCAGACCGAGATGCTCTGTACGCTTCCTGACTACAGTAACTATACACAAATCATGACCTCTGACCTGTACTTTTTCTGTTTTGTTCATTTTCTTTTTTATATCAGTAGTAAAACCAGAAACAACCCTCCGTCCCTGGGTGGGCTCCAACCCCCGACCTTTGGGTTAACAGACAGATCCACGACCCACTGTCAGACAATATTCATACATATATAAGAATATCATTTCAATACTGTTTCAAAATGCTAAAACTCTCTGTAGTGATTTTTTTTAACCATCCAGCTCCTAATTTCCAATTATTTCCAAAAAGTAGGAGTTGTTAGATAACATGGTGGATTATGAAGACCGGTCATTAATTCATCTAAGGCAGTCAATGTAATTCATCAATGAATTTACATGAAAAATTACATGTGAGTCTGTGGGGGGAAAAAAATAAATTCTAAGACTTGAGCTACAGGAGAAACAGGATAGAGAATGCACATGTAAATGTAGTTGTAGATATATAGGTATTTTCTGTTTGTTTGCTATTTTGTGAAGTGACCTGTGTGGTTGATTTCAGTTCAGTTAAATTTGGTATGGTCCAGTGGGAGGGACCGAGCCATTCAAAAGGAGTTCTGCCTGTGTGTGTGTGTCTGTGTGTGTGTGTGTATACTACTTTTACTACTACTGCTGTACAATACGAGTGGAATAATTCTTTGAAAATGAAAGGTGTGGATTTGAATTTGTCTCACAAATAAGACGTTTCATCAAACTGTTTAACCAACTGCATTTTAATGTATCTTTTATTTATGCTTCTGTCTCGCTCGGATCTGCTGACGGCTACAACCTAAAATTATGGTGGAAAAATGGAGTAAAACACTCAGTGATGAAACACAATTAATCCCAATTCAAGTCGTATTCATGGTGGCCTGTCACAGACATTACCACACACTGTAGCACATGTTCTCTTCCCTAGAGCAGATCATTATTCACCAGACGGCTAGTGAGGGAGCCAATGCTGGGGCTTTAGAGCTTTAAGGGAGTGGAACTTTCAGAGAATAGAGATGAGATTCAAGGGGGATGAGCTTAGTGTACACGTCATCTGACTCGCTCCGTGAAAGACAGTGTAGAAGGACACAAATGTGTATGTGCAGAATCTTACGTTTCAAGAGTTTACAGTCAAGGTGTCACGATATCTAGTTTTACAGCCAACAACCCGGAGTGAAGACAACAGTGCACAGTCGCTGTTGTTCCTATCGTCATTGTTTTGGGGACGACTCTGTTATTTGTGGCAGATTGGTTCAGATTAGGTTCTCTGTTTCTGAATAAGTGACACATGAAGGGCTCCTCTGTACAGATGAGACCTTCGTGAACAAATCAAACCTTTGGAACGTCTAGTTTAAATGAACGATGAGAACTGAGTCACACTGAGCCATTGTTTTATTTGTAAATTGTCCACGCTGCCTTCAAGGGACACATGTGCCCTGTGAGTGGTAAAGTTGTAGTTATTAAGTCAAATTAAATTATCATCAATATTTTAGAACACAACGCCGTATATAATGTTTGCTAACAAAACTTTTGTTGTTGTTTTTAATAAAAAATGAGTCAAAAATGTCAAACAGCCAGTCTTTCAAACAAAGTTTTTGAAGTTTTTTACAACATAGACTTTTGAAGTCTGTTTTACAACATAGAAAGCAACAAAACCAAAGGCGTTATTTATTTTGTTGAATTTTGGTGTTGACTGAGCTCCAGTAATTTGGTAATTTGCTTGACTTAGTTTTAATTTTATTTTAATTTTTTAATTTAATTTTTTAATTGCCTTTAATTTTCAGTTTACGTCAAAGAAAGAATTCTTTCTTAAACTCCCCAAGAGCACAGTAGAAATCAAATAGCAAATAACTTCTGTGTGCATGAACCGACGAGAAGAGATCTGTGAGCGTGACTCAGACACCCTGAGTCTCAATGTGTGTGTTTGATGTACACCGTGCCACAGGCAGTTGCACAAACAGCAGGAGTGTGTGTTTCAAATGTACATTTGAGTTAATGTGCTCGAACCAAATGACAGACATAGAAATGGACAAGGCCATTACTGAAAATGTAGCTTGTGTCTGGTGCCAAGAGTCCATTTCAAACCGGGATTAAATCACGTCTGCTGTGTGTTCGACACCTGGATTCACCTGGATGAATGTGAAGCTGAACAGATAAACATAAAAGACAATAGAATAAAGCAACGGGATTATTCAACAGCTTGAAAATACAAAATAAAAAACAAAATAAACGTAATTTTAATCAGTGGAATTACTGGAGACAAATGTAAAATGTAACTACATATTTATACATTTATATTCATGTTTTGAAAGATTTTAATTACAATTGAACAATTTCTGCGAACACTGTCCATATGTATGTTTTGTTTGTTTGTTTTATTCGTCATGATTTAGTGTGTGAGTTGATGATGATGTTATTTGATGTGTTGAAGGATTTTAAACACAGTTTTACTGCAGTCAGTGTTGCTGCTTCTGAAAGTTCAAACATGACATTCCATTGATTTCACCGCAGTTACGTTTGAAACAATTCCATTTCCAAAGTACCTTTCCTGACCCTTCAGCATGACGTCGTCCTTGTCGGCCTGTTTGTGTTAATGTGTGTTTCTCTCTGTGTTCTGTCTAGTGCTGTATTCTGGTGTGGGCCCTGATTGACCCCGATGCTTCAGCATCCAGCTCCATTGTGCGTCACACATTAGACACCTCCCAGCCCAGGTACAGTAACTGCACGTACACCACCCGTCTGGATGTGTGTGTATGTCTCATCTGCACCGAGAATTGGTGGAAGATTGAACTTTGAAATCAACAGTCAAAGCTGGAACAGCTTCTCATTCGTGTTTGTATCTTCCACACCTGTTTTCCTTTTTGAGTCAGAAAAGCTGCAGCTTGCCAAGGCTTTCCTGAGCACAAAGAATGTCCAACTGTTTTTTCCATCGCTGCTTTCTGAAAGAACGACTTCTGTTTGTTTGTTTTTTTGTTGAGTGTACATTTTCAAGTTAATTAGTACAGAGTCAGGTCTTACTGCCTGAGGAACTAGTTACTGACGTTTTATGGGAAGGTCACCTCAAAATGACTCACTTACTGTGTCCGACGCAAGTCAATAACCTCAGCTAGTGATGCTGCATTGACAATGTCAACACAAACTTGGAGTGTTTTACTTCAACTGTTGGAAATCTGGAATTATTAAAACATAAATTTGACAGCTGGCAGTTAGAATAAATAGAAATAGAACAGATAGAAATAAAGACCCAGTCCTTCCTGTGGTCCTCTCCTTCTGTCTTATACTCGCTCTAGTTCAAGGGGCGTGGTCTAGTGATGGGCAGTGTACTGAAGAATTCACCAGAACCCGTTCATGAAAAAAGATTCCTCTAAAAGATTTGTTCAGCGAATCGTTCCGTGCCATCTGAAAGTTTTCTTTCTTGTTAGCTGATTGTTCAGACTGCTCATGGCGTAATAGTTCATTCACAGCGTATCAGAATGTTCAGTGAACATGTTCAGTGAATAAATCTCTGAAATCATCGTGTCCGTGCAGGGAAATGATTGGAGACGGTCTCCACCGCCTGTTTTTTTTTTTTGCTTGTCGGTGAGAGCAGAGGGTGCAGTACTTGACACAAATAACATTCACAATATATTTTAATAAGTTTGGAGTGGCGCTTTATTTGTGTATCACGCGTAAACATATAAAGAATACTACGAATTTCAGGGCACCTCATCTGCTTCGGGAACGTCTTCCTCTTCTTCCTTGCAGGTTCAGTCCCAAAGACTCTGAAGGTGATATCAACCGCACACATCTCCTGCACCAGACCTACTAACATTTGGTGTCGTTTTAAAGGCAAGAACAATGAGCGCCAACCTAATGAGCATTCTGAGGGACAATAACCAGTAAAACCATAAAATCCATCGTCATGTTTCCTCTGCATCAAGCACATTGATTTGAGTATGTTTCAGATCATGATGGCATCACTAAAGATTAACTATCACACTCTAATCCACTTTACTCTCACTTCCCTTCCTGGCTCGGGCCTGAGGGAGGATGGAAGTCAATCAAGTGACTTTAACTGTAGCAATATGGCTTCTGTGGGACCATAAAGACCAATAAAACAGACAGAAAATAATGAAGGAAAAATGTGGAATCCTCCTGGTCAGTGTTTTTCCTCAGCTAATTCATGTGTCCTGTCCTCCTCCTACTACTACTACTGCTCTCGGTACTTCGCTCCACAGTGCGAACTCCACCAGATCTGATCTGTTATTCTGCTATTATTCATTCACATCCATGCTCAGATTGTACCACATGGTTCAAAGGCTTGAACCTGTGACCTTGTGTGTGTGTGTGAGAGAGACAAAGACATGGAAAGATAAGACCCAGAGGTCCCAGCTCACACTGGAGGCAGCGCATGCAGTTTATGACACTCTGAACTCAGAGTCTGTCGGCCAGATGCATTTACATGTAGGTGCCTCTGTCAGATGTATACGTAGTTGTAATGTGTGTCTGTGGTGGGATGTGTCTTACACGCAGGAAGACACTCCAGGAGAGCAGAACGGCACATTGTGCATGTAAAACACATTCATGGGATGCACATGAAAACACAGATAAGTACGCTCTTGTATGCATGAAAACTGGGAGGGAAAGTGCATCTGGTCGGCAATGAGGATTTTTTTGGATTTGTTTGTTGGATGTAGGGTGACCAGATGTGGGACAGAGATGATGTGTCTGTGGACAACATGGGACACGATTGCATCGTCTGAAACGACTATTAAAAACAAGCCTCTCTAATCAGCACTATATCCATTAAAGATATTATTATTATTATTATTATTATCCAGTGTCGATTCGATCTCATCGTGGCATCCGACTACAACAATTCATTTGTGACAGTCATAATGGAAATGTGTTGACCATGGGAAAATTAGCTGATTTCTTTGTAAGATGTCTAGCCTATGTCTAGTCTATATTCCTGCGTCTCCCGACATGACATGTTCCCAGGATGACAGCTAGGACAGCTCCATATTTAGTCTCTTTTTTATCACGCACACACTTCAGTGGTCATGACAGCCTTTTGTTCCGCCTACTTCCGCCTTAACAAACTCATAGGGTATCTTCACTCATACAGTATGTACATATGTGCACATACACTGCACGTTTTCTCATGTACCACTAGTGTCTTGGCTAGATTGTTTTGAAATTTCCCTGGAAACAAACTCATAGACGATCAGGGGCAGCTCAGGAGTATCCATGTGTGACAAATCTGTGTTAGTTGAAATGTATGAATTTGTATTTTCATTTGTGAAAAACACACAGTGGCATATTGGCGTATTTTACTGACTGGTGTTTTATTGTTTCGGACCATGAGTCCTACCATTTCTAAGGTCTGCTGTGGAAATTCAAGTTGAGATGTAAACAACTGTACTGAGGGCAATTCCGCAGTCCATTCACACACACACACACACACACACACATACATAATACAATACACATTTGTCTGTTTGTGTGTTTCATAGTGTGGTGTGAGTGTGTTTCTTTGTGTCACATCAACGTTGTCACCGTCGTCGTTTTCTCACCAAAATACTCACTAACTCATTGTTGAAGAATTAGGACTAGTAAGTTCTAATCAATTAAGTTCAATTGTACTTGTACACTCCAATATCACAGTTTTACTTTACATTTATTGATACAATTATACAACGTGCATTATTGTGTATTCAGTGCAATTGACTGCATGTGGGGTAAATCAGTCTTGAATAACAAGAGTATTATTATTACTCTCAGTAGTGTTATCATAAGAGTCCTTAATATACATACATGAGTCCCATCATATTCATTTCTCTACATTACTTCAGGATTGATTTTAGAATTATAGCAAATTGCATTAATTTTATTTTAACCGATGATTTTTGTAAAGTCTGACAGTGCAGTGATGATGGGATATGTACAGATACAATTGATAATGGCCATTTTCATGATAAGTCAATATTTTTTTAATGTGAAAAAAAACACAAGTCTTACTTTCAGTGGAAGCTTGTGTTCAAACATCCGTTAATAATAACTGCTGATCCTCTGCAGGATCGCGGGAGGCTGGAGCCAATCCCAGCTGACCTGGGTGGGACGAGGGGTACGACGTAGACAGGTTGTGACTAACTTTTACTGAGTGGAAGTGAGCCAGCACACAAAAAGAAAAGCCACACTGGCACAAGAACATGTGATGTGATGTCTGCCAGCTGGTGGATTTCACTGGAAAACCACAGTAACATTAGCAGGAAGATGAGGCCCAAATGTAATCAAGTATAATTGTATCATTGTGATAACACAGCTGTTATCAGTAAATACTTCTCATTGTATGACTTGCTCAGCTTTAATCAGTGAGGTGAAAATCAAATATATTAGTGTGGTGGGTTTACACTTGTTAAGGCATTCATTCAGCTGGTAGATAACACAGTCAAGTCTGTTTGCAACGCAGCAGCAGAGGAAGATATTTATTTGTCTCTGCTTGTTTAGGTTTAGTCTGAGTTGTTGTAGGGAAATATTCACCGAACACAGGGTCATAAGACAGAAAAAGAACAAGTGTCTCTGTAGAAGTTGCAGACAGTAACTACACTGTACATCACGAATAATCCTGAACATTATGTATATATGTACACAGAAGGTTCCTCTTTTTTTAAATTTATTTATATAATTTTTATATTTTTAATTTTTGAAAGAACAACTGTGTTCAACATGCACAACAGTTCAAATGAAGACTGAAGGTGGAGAAATGTACTTTTACAACACGCTGTAGAGTAAGGAATGTACATGCTGGCTGTTGAACATGCATTTGTTTGTCTGATAGTTTAGAGTAGGAGACAATACTATCCAGTAGTACTGGAGGGGACTCGTTAGTGTCCACCACGACCAGCAGAATATCATCGGCATACATAAACATATTGTGCTGCATGTACCCCTTGTATCCCTTTATCTGCCCGTATTGCTACGGCTAGTGGTTCCAGGAAGAGTATCCCTGGCAGTATCCTTTTGAGAGACAAAATCCCATTTGTAAAAACAGTCACTCTCAGTTATATATACTGTATATATATATGGAATATAATATTTTTATCCACTGACAAAAGTCCCTTCCAAACCGACATTCTGACATGAACGATATCAGGATACCGGTCTACCCTACCAAAAGCCTTTGCAGCATTCGCCAGTGAGGTGACATTATTGTTCAACAAGTGAACATTCCTATGTATAGGTTTTCACAGAAATTAGAATGACCAATTAATTCTAAAGTGTTTTTTCCGACAGTAATGATACAATTACAATAATGTTTGTTTTGTTCTTGAGGCTACTGGAAATATAAAACCATTTAAGGTTTTTGGTTGACATTTGTCAAAATCTCTATGGACCACTGTGTTCTCCGAGCCTTCTTGATGACTGAAGCTTCTTTTATTCTGTTAAATCTGTCTTGCATTTAATATTGCAGACACTCTCTAATAAGCCACTGTCTCACCTATTCAGTAACTTGCTAACCTCTCGACCACGACTTTCCGTTTTGTCATATCGTAGTATTTAATGGTCTGAGCTACTGTTTCAGATGGTCTCAGTGAGAACAGAAAATGGCTCTCTATTATTTCTCTCACTGTCTATTTTTCCCTGTGAGATCACGCCTCATCACTCTTTCATGTCAGATCTTGTTGAAATCAGTAACAGGGACTGACAGATCATTTAGGATAAATCTACACACACACACACACGCACACGATTTTGTGTGTTCACGACAAGCTAAAGGGAGATAGTGTTTGCTCATGACCACAGTTTCTCTGACAAACACTGGAAGAAGGGAGATAGTAAACATTAATGATCAGTCAATCATCCAGAGAGTGGTGCAAGGTAGAATGTTTTAGAGATGTATTTAGAGCGACAGATCAGATGGAAATAATTTACTCTGACTGACAGAGGAGGTGAGTGACGACATGAAAAGACCTTAAGTTAACTATAACTCCTTAGTACATCCCTTCAAATCATGTATCATAATGAAGCTAATGAGCAATGAAGCAAAGGCAGATATGTCAGTGAAGGTTCTCAGTCATCCGGGTCATGGAACTTGTAGGGCTAATTTGTAAGCAACTTTACTTGCTGTTTGCTTGAAGGTATTAATGAGTGGTGAAACATCTTCAAGCTAAACACCAAGTCCTGTTGCCTCCAAATTAACCCAGCGACAGAGAATCATCAATCAGAGTTGAACACCTGGTACCATGGATATGGATGAGGGACTTTTTTTAAAGCTCTTCTTTTTTCTTTTGAAATTTGTCCCTGTTGTATTTGTTCAATAATGTTACAAATCATTGCATATCAACTGCGTACAGTTGGTAGGACTCAGCTGATGCCCCAGCTAATATTAATTGATAACCTTGATTAATTGAACACAGACTTTTTTTCTTTTTGTTGCTTTGCATTATTCGTAATATGTAAGGACTTCAAATTTTGTTGTTGTAGTACATTTGAATCTCCATTGATGAGACTGCTTTTGGATTGAAGCTATTTTGTATTTTGTTTGATTCAGCACGATTACTCTTGTCCCAGATGGTAAGACAGGAAAAAAAAATGTCTGTTATCTGAAATGTCTCGACAATGTCTCCAACTGCAGGCTATCAGTAGGTTGGTATTTGATTTCATAAAAATGCATCTACTACATAAAAGCTGTGAACAAAGTATGAAGAGTTTTAATCATGGTAATAATTATGAAATATCGTGAAAACTTTCCAAATCTGAAGCTGGTATTTTAGCACCCATCATTAGTCCACCGCTTCCCAACCTCGATTACACACATGAATGGGAGAGCAGGGGATGCTTAAATCTTACCGCGCTCTCTCAATAATCGCTATACTGAAGCCGAGAGCATTATGGTCCCTGAAGGAGTCTTAAACACTGATTTTATGGAAGCTCAAACATTCTTTTCTATCATTCTGTGATCAATGGATTATTGTAGTCTGGTGCCCTTGACCAATAAATACTACTTTAATTAAAGATCAATATCAGACCAATGTATCATCAAATTGCCAACGTTTTACTACTAGATCACCATGACTGCACACTACATAAAGGAGCCCGTGAACAAGAAGATGTCGAGAACAAAGATGAGACAACAGCTTATATCCATAATAACCTTGCTGCAAGTTGCTGTTTAGCTTCATCTTCAGGCATTTACTGCTCCGTCACACCTGTGACGATTGTTACCATGGATGACGAAATGAGTGAGTGTCAGAGACTTAAAGATGTGTCTTTGACTGCATTTGTCTTCCATAACTGTGCGTGTGTGTGTGTGTGTCGCAACTGAAGGCTCTGATCACCGATAACCTTTGTGGTGTTTGCTCACTGAGTGTATCATACACACTTTCCATATATACTGTATGTGTGTGTGTGTGTGTGTGTGTGTGTGTGTGTGCACAAACACCCAGATGCTGAAACCAGATGCTTTACTTCAGACTGCAGGCGCCTGAGATAGTGACAGGAAGCGGGCACACACAAGGTTATCACACACACAGTCGGCAGCACAGACACGTGGACAGTATATAGTATCCCAGGTCACTGAATGACGTATCATTACTTCAGTGCAAAGCAGCACTCTACTGACATGCACATCTTATTTAATGATATTTAAGTGCTCAAACTGATGTCGATGTTTGAATTTACTGTCTATCATAATGTAGTATTGTAATATTGTCGAGGGTGGAGCTCATGTAGTCCCCAGGAGAATTCTCTTCAGACTGTGTGATGTATGTTATATATATATATATATATATTGTATATGTGAGCTGACTCGCAAGTTAAAATGCTTTCATGAATCACAACCACCTGTCTAATCATTTCTCAGAGAGCTTCGAGCATCTCATTGTAAGGCAGCAACTGTAAAATCAAATTACCGTCCAGTCCAACACATAGCAGCAGTGGATTCAAATATCCACACACTTGATGAAGTACATCTAGATAAAAACTGATGATACAGGGATGAATAGAAGGGCTCTACTATAAATCCCCCTCCATAACTATTATAATGTTCATTTTTTATTAAATCTGTTTCAGTCAGCCTGATTTATTTCAATACTTATTTTGGGGGTCTGTAATGTGTGTGTGTGTGTGTGTGTGTGTGTATGTTCCCACTGAACTGCAGATAGTGAGAGGTGCTGCTGATAAGTTTCACGGCCAAAGTCAACAGACTAAAGTAGATGATGAGGTGTGCAGTCATGA
>CAAKHB010004328.1:69574-79628 GCA_901007665.1 Aeoliscus strigatus
AAATCTGTTTCAGTCAGCCTGATTTATTTCAATACTTATTTTGGGGGTCTGTAATGTGTGTGTGTGTGTGTGTGTGTGTGTATGTTCCCACTGAACTGCAGATAGTGAGAGGTGGTGCTGATAAGTTTCACGGCCAAAGTCAACAGACTAAAGTAGATGATGAGGTGTGCAGTCATGACTATTTGACAACCAAGTTGACTGACATGAATTCATACATTCAGCATTGCAAACACTGATCATGAGATCCTTCGTGCTCAATATCTCATGTCTTGTCAGGAATAAAATGAGCATTCAGACCAAAGAAACAAATAGAAATCCATCTCAAGGAACCGATACCATGTACTAAACAATGGAGATCTGCAGTTCAAAACAAACATGTATCTAATGTCACATGGCAAGAGAATCTGTGGTATTAAACCGCCAGAACTATCAACTGAAGGAACTGACATGTTCACAACCTTTCAAAGATTTCAAAAGAAGTAATTAAACAGTAATGCTAACTGTTGAAAATTAAGAGGAAAATTCTGTGTGAACAGCAAATAACTAAACAATCCGCCCGTGGCCGAGTTTATTTTTGGACGGCAAATACCTTCAGTCAAACATATTTAGAATTAAAAATCATGTTCAGTCATACATATTTTGATCGTTATTAACCAACAAATCCCGCCCCTCTCTCTTTCATAAAGGAATCCATTCATTCAAACAGTGCAGACCTGTCATCAAGATTATCCAAAATCAAATCAGTGTAATACATGTTAAGGATTAGAAAAAAACAGCTGTGTGAATGAACAAAAGATCCTCCCATTCTGACTGGACTGGAAAAATATGTTCAACGAAACTTATTTTCAAAAGGTTGTCAACCAACGTTATTCTCACTAGTTACTAGTGCAAACGGATGGCATGGAGGGTTGCTAGTTAGATGGCGGACATATCAAGTGGAAAGTGAGAATGTTTCATAGCTGAGGAGACAGATCTCTTCATCAGGCGTCAGAATCAGGATAAACTTTATTGTCCTCCAGGAGGACATTTGTCTTGGACTTCTGTGTCCGTCGGCTACAGTGTATCACATACGTCTCATTTCTACGACAAGACAACTGACAAAAAGAAAAAGACAATTTATCGCTGTGGTGTCAAGATATTTGTCAGGGTATTGCACTTGAATTAAAGTGACTTGTGCATTAAGCATTCTCCACAATTTACAAGGACAAAAAAATAAAAGAGTCGGGTAAGAAATTGAAATAAGTAAAACGATACTGTCCTTAAAACATGGGGCTAGATTAAGTATAAAGATAGAGATCAAGTGCAAAGGATCCAAACCATTCAATACATAAAATAGATAGCAGCTGCAGTTGTTTATTAAGGAGAGTAACAGATGTTGGAAGGAAGGAGTGTCTGCAACAACTCGTCTTGTATTTACAGGTTCTGAATCTCTTCCCTGATGGTAAGAGTTCATTCTCTGTGAACAGAATATGTGATGAATCGTTCAGGATATAATTCAGTTTTTTGATTTCAGATTCCTCAACAGTAGATTGAAGGGACGGATCATTATTGATGCCGATCACCTTCATGGCTGTTTTCACCATTTTTTCGATTTTCGATTTGCTTTGGACAGTGAGCGCGCCAAACCAGGATGACATTCCATACCTGATCAGACTACCTAGAATGGCGTTACAGTAAATTAACATAATGTGAGTACTCACTCCAAACAAGACGGCGGAGGAAATGTAATCTTTGCGCTAGTTTACCACATAAGGAGTTAACATGCTTGCTCCATTTAAGTTAATCATCTAAAATCACTCCCTAATGCTTGAAAGAGACCACCTGCTCAATTTCACACTTCCCTATGACAATAGGTTTGTTAACACACAGTCCTGTGGGGTCCAAGACCAGCTCTTTAGTTTTTGTGACGTTACAAGAGTGGCGATTTTTCTCACACCAGACCTGAAACGCATCAATTACTTTGTGATACGCTGAAGGAGAATCGACTTTAAGGAGGTTTAAAATGACAGTGTCATCAGAGAATTTTATGACAAAGTTGTTGCCGATCACTTCTGCACTCATTTGTATTCACTGTAGAAAGAAAAGGAGAGCTCGCAAAACCTTGAGGTACTCCTGTGCTACACTCTCACTCTGAAAGAGTTCCATTTACACTGACCTGTTGGGGTCTATTTGTTGAACCACTTGAACCACCGAGGGATTTACTTTCAAGTCGATGAGCTTTTTAACAAGCAGTTTTGGGCATACTGTGTCGTATGCTGTGCTGAAATAGGCGAATAAGACTCTGGCATAAGGCATAGGCCTTGGGGTCCTCAAGGTGTTTACTGATTAAGTGGGTTACACTGATAACAGCTTCGTCTGTGCTGCGCCCCTCTTTATAAATGAATTAGAGGGGGTCAAGACTGGAGGAAATCATAGGTTTAATCACATTCACAGTTATCTTTTCCAAGCATTTCATGAAAGAGCTTATTAACGTCTGAAATGTTGTTCTCTGTAGGACATGATACCTTAGAAACAGGAATGATTTTTGACTTCTTCCAGAGAGCCAGACATATTAAAAATAGGATGCCATGCCTCAGTCAGTTAGACGCTCTGGCTGACTTTCCACTCAGGGGTATATAGGCTGCACACAGTATAATATTGCCAAAGAAAAAGGTCTCATAGATATGCAGATCATTTCAAGATCTGGATCCCACATATTGTTTGTGGTAGTTAGTTGACTGCATCAACTGTCTCTAATGTAAACACAGATACCCCCACCTTAAGTTTTTTCCGGAGGAGGCCTCCCTGTCGGCCCTTACACAGGAGAAACCATCCAGTCGGCTCAGGGAGTCCGGGATATCCCTGCAGAGCCACGGTTCGTTGAACACCATGATACATGACTCCCTATACACATGGCAGTGTCGTGTATTTTGTCTTAGATCCTCCATTTTGTTGTTCAGAGATCTCACATTGCTCAGAATAATTGAGGGAGGGGGAGGTTTATTACCCTTGCGTCGAAGGCGCTGTTTGACGTGCCTCCTCGTCTGCCTCTGTTTCGTGGCTGAGGTCCTTTGGAAGTCTCCCCCACACCTCCCAAGGCAAGTTCTCTAGCGGCGACGTGTCCCCACTGCGCCGACAAGCACACAGGAATTCCTTCGGGCAACAAGGCTATGGACATCGTCTGTGGGTGGGGGGGGCAGCTTCTTGCAAAGTTCACTGAGCGTCAGGACAAGTAACAGCAATGGTAGACGAGCCTTCATGGTTTAATACCAAGGTAGACCGCTATCAGCAAGGAGCTAACTAGCCGGTGGCTAGTAGCAAATGGACCAGTCGTCGATGTCTTCACCAGCTTCCCAAGTTGCGGTCCTAGTGCATCTTCGGACTGGCAAACTTCCACACGTGATCATTAAAAACACAATAGAGCACATTGCTCACAGTCACCATTGTCCATAAAAGGGAAGCTTGACTTTATTGCAAGTAAGTTTCAGGATGAAGTTTGGGCATTTAGTTCTGATGGCAAAGCTGGGGGAGAAAGTGAAGTCATTACGTCAGTGAGCAGATACAAATACAGACAATATGTTTGTGTTGAGCGACTTTTAAATTGTCCCTAAGCTGCAATATAATTTTAATTTGTTTAATTGAGATTTTATGTGTACTCACTCGGGTTTCCGTGGGCCGTCACTTTAGCTTATATAAGCAAGTAGATGGTGGAGTCAGTCCTGGTATTAAAATGCGTCTTGTTAGATGTGATCACTAGTAGGAATACACCTGACACACGTTGATGACAAATTAAGATGTGATTGCTTCGGTATAGGCTGCATATGATCACCTGAAGACCTGAACAACCGTAAGCAGTTGGACATGACTTTAATTCACATATGCCCTACGTGTGCAAGAGATAAGATTAGATTGTCAGTAAGAAATGTCCTATAACAATATGTAATATATAATATATAATATCGTTTTTGTCAACCATATTTGTCCCAGGACTGTCTGATGTTTTTATGTGAGTCTTTGATGTTTCATGCTGTATTTCAGTGTTATGGTGAAACATCACAGGGTGTGTTTTACACTGCCATTAATTTATCATTTATTGTGACATTTACAAGTCAAGTAAAAGTGTCCTGGCCTCATTAAGTTGGAGTTTGTTTCTGTATCATACACACAATACTTGTACTGTATTGCTGAGGTGTGAGACATGCTTAGTGTTTTTTCCTCATCTTCACATCCTCCCATTTTGCTTTTCATTGCCATTGTTAGATTGGATTGTGCTAAGGGTGTATTATTTTTGTCTTCTTTGATTGGCCATTAACCCTCAAGCCAATCAAAAGACAAAACTTTTTGATAATCATACAGAGGGTGCCAGAGCGCCAACTGTTATGTAAAATAAAGCAACAGAAACAAGATGTTACAGATGTCCAGATGCTCTAATTTATGTGATTACTGCAGAAGGCGGTTGGATTTAATGAAAGACAGGAGAAGTAACAAGCACCAGGAGTCAGCACATGGACGCCAGGTGCCGCCTCAGCAAGGATGAAACTCCGTAAGAGTCCAAGCTGAAGGTCCCGCCTGTATAATTTGTGTGGATGGATTACGCTAGTGGCTGTCAGTTTTTTTTTGTTTGTTTGTTTCATGTCAACGTGTCCCCTAATCAACATATGCAGCTGTTTTTCTTCTGGGAACATTGTTCTGCTTTTGCACCATATATTCCATATAAAAGAATGGCGGTCACACACCGACAGGGTAGTTTGGTCTGGTCTCTTAGGTTGACAACCATCCTGTAACTTCTTTGTCCTCACACTTTTTCCAGACGTGTCGAACAAAGCCGTTTACTCATACAAAAGAACATCCTGTCTGCGCGATTAGTAGAACTGGGAAAACAACAACCTATTCAACCCATTATCAATTCTATTTCCTCACTTTTGTTGTTTGTATTTTTAGATTAAATGGCCCCTTTTGGTCCAAACAAACAACAAAATATCCTGTGTGTGAGTCTGCAGCTTATTGGCATTGATGTCTTTTCTTAATGGTCCAACCACTGTTTCAAGCATGAAACTAATTACCTCTGCAGAGACTTCTTCCTAAAGAACAAATTTAAACTGAAGAAATCGTTACCCTGAATGAAATCTGTGTTTTGGTGTAGCGAGACATACTACTGGCTATTTGGTATTGAATTTACAGTATATGCGTTCATTTCTTTCACAGTTTATAGCAGGGGTGCTCACACTTTTTCAGCAGGTGAACTACTTGGAAAACATATATTCATTTATAAATATATTGAGAATGCTTTATATGTACAACGTATGTTGATACTGAGGTCACTCTGTCGGGGTTCGTGTCGGGGTTCTTTGCTCTGTGAGTAAGTTCCAGAACCGTCCGTGAGCTCTGGACTTCAGCTGAATGTCAGCTTGTAGTGTCAAAATCTCATCTTCCACTTCAAAAAAATTCAGGTGATGTGAGTGAATCAACCCCAGCATCTTCCCGAAAAGTATAGCACGTGAATGTAGCGACTGGCTTGAGCAAAGAAACGTCTTGACAGCGTTTGTCAATCTCTGACAGACAATGGTCAGTCTGCTCTGTGTAGCGTGTACTGTCAAGTTGCAGGCCTTCCCTTGCATCTCCAGCTCTGACGGCAGGTTCTGGAAGTTTGCCAAATCATGGCGCTGCAGTTTTGAGGAGAATTGTTGCATCTTTCATTTGAGAGCATAAACTGAGCTGATCATATCGTTTTGTCTTTTCCTTGCAGCTCTAGATGAAGGTCATTAAATATGTTTGTCAGATCGGTTTAAAAATCCCAAGTGTAACAGCCACTGACCGTCATTTAGTTGCTTGTATTCTGCATAACCAGCTACGTGGAAAAACTCCTTAATCTCCGGACAGAGCTCAGAAATTTCCCTTGACTAAGCCACTCACGTCACTGTGTAGCCACAACTCCGAGTGGTCGCAGTCAGCCTTCTCCAGATGTGCATGGAATAGCCGTCTTTGAAGAGATCTGCCATGAATAGAACAAGCAATCATGCCACATCCATGATCTCTTGATCCATTTGAGCAGCCAACCATTGCAGGTGCTGCATCCGTGGTGATGGACACCAATTTGTACACTGGGCGCGTCTGTCCTTTCATGGGCCGCACTGTCAATAGCTCCTCTTTTGCAGTCATATAAAGCTACACCATACGAATGAAAATGCACATCTGGGCTGTGTCGCTCACGTCTGTAGATTTGTCCAACTGCAGTGAGAAACACTCAGAATCTGCGATGTCCTTCCAAATTTGCTGGGCCAAATCCTTGGCCATGGCCTCAACGTGCCACTGTACATCTTGACAGCTAGAAAGCTTTGATGGAAGATAATATTTCTGCCTTGTCTCTGAACAATGAGTCAACTGCTTCATGATAATGACTGCTGTCCAGACAACTGGCATTTTAATTCCTTCACCTTGCCCTTTCTCTGCTCACTTTTTGGTGGGAAGTCGGTGTCGTGTTTTCCATGAACAGCCAAAAATGCAGCGCCACATTTCCCTTCCTTGGTATTGTGATGGTAGACTGGCACTTCGAAAATGTCATTGTGAATAATAAAGTCCTCCCATTCCGTATGAAAATTATAAATTTTTGACCGTTTCATAAGTTTGAAAGAAAATACGAGGGCTAAAAATTGGAG
Organism: Aeoliscus strigatus; assembly: GCA_901007665.1. Taxonomy (NCBI): domain Eukaryota; kingdom Metazoa; phylum Chordata; class Actinopteri; order Syngnathiformes; family Centriscidae; genus Aeoliscus; species Aeoliscus strigatus. Next base: position 76,210 of record CAAKHB010004328.1, read on the forward strand.
GGCGCTAGCTAGCTAGCTTGTTAGTTTTATGCTGCACTTAGCACTGTGTCAGAAGTGTCAGATGTCAGATGTCATCTCATTGGCTGCGCTGTATATCGGTCAAGGCTGATGTCTTTTTTTTTTTTTTTTATGTCATGCGATCGAGCCACACTCCCTCTGCGATCAACGTATTAAAACCCCTGGTTTTTAGAGTAAAAATAGTACAAAGATCATTGAACGATATTAATATAAATTGAAGTTGTAAGGTTCATTATCCAATAAATTTGGCTAGATTGTGAAGTTTTATAAAGAGAGAATATGAGCAGATCAACTGAATGCGACTATAGACGACTAAATATTCTGTATGCAAGTCTGTAGTTTTTGTCGTTTTTGTGCAGAATGAGTTGCTGTCCCACTGAGATGTAATGTTGAAGTGATTTCCTGTTGTGTCTGTTGATGAATGAACTCTCTGGTGTGTCTGTATCTGTCGTGTCGACGGTCAGTTACCATGATCTCTCCCACTGACAGTGATTCATGTCCTCATTCATTCAAAGCTCCGGTGGAACAATAGTAAAGACATTTGCTGTCAGAATCAAAAGTCACATTAGATATATCTTACTCAAGGACAGATATATTATTCTTTACTCAAGGTTCCTCCTTTTCGTCATTTCAGCAGTGGTTTCCAGGTACAGCTGAAGTATTAAGTCCTGCTCTATCTACAGTGTCCTCGCAGGTGAAACGTTGGAGAACTGGGAAAGTAAGCTTATTACGGAATGTGTTCCATGTTACAGATCCTGTCCCAATGTATTAAAGCATCAGACCATATAGCATAATACATGTCAGACTTGTTTAACACTATTACCAATCCTTCATTTAAATCACTGAAAGAAACCAACGAACCAATCACTCCTGATTTGAGACAGAGAGTATCCTGGATTGTACACTGGCAACGTCAAGTCCACATGCTAAATATTGGCGGTGGAAAACTAAGGATCACTGTCACCATGGACGTGTCCTAGAGATCAGACTGTGGTGTCTTTGCTATTTAGATGTACTTCTGTTCTCTGGGCGTGTCAGTCTAAAATGACGCTGCGTTGATAATTAGACGACGCAGAGAGCGAATGCATCTGTGACCTGAATTAAAACAGATCTAAAGTCAAAAGAGCGGTGTTTGTCTGTTGAGACACAACAGTGCTTCCCACACATAGGAAAACGTTAAAAATAAAAAATACAATTACAGTGTAAAAGACCATCATATTTATCAGAAACCCGTCATGAACAGGATAAGCAGCTTGTGGGTCGACATCCTGAACGCTTCTCTGTTGATGAAAACAAGTTGGAACAATATTCCACAGGCATTTAGTACATTTTTTTAATGACGATATAAAACTATGACAACGATAGTGGAATTGGTTCAGTCGACACAGTTCCAGTAGGTTTTTGTCACAGATGAGAGAGAGAACAGAGGTGGAGCAGGAAGAGAACAGAGACGGAGCAGAACTGAGCATGAACCCTGAGTGATCTTCAGCGGTTTAAACCTCATTTAGTCATTTAGTGATGAAATTTCAAAAATGTCAAGATTTCCAAAGGGGGCCTGGTGCATTGCTGCCCTTCAGGACCAAGAAATACGTTCTGTAAAGGACAGAAGAAAGGAGATGATCCTAAAATGTTATTATGAAACATTCAAGTAGGACAGTTTGCCAAACCACAACCATCATCAGCCACCGACCTTAATCCCACTTCCTGTACCAGTGGACTGTTCAGAGCTTAAATAAATAGGATAATAGTCATCACTTTAATCAAGAAGCCAGGTAGTAATTGACCACTTTTCCAGCATTCTGTGAGTGACTGTTATTATTGTTTGTCGCACACAGCATGGGTCTGATTAAATATGTTAAATTTGAAGCTTTTGTATTATTCAACCGATTTCTGTATTCAAACTAATCCACCAATTGTAAAATGCAGACAATTTTATTTTGTTCCTAAGTAAAGTATACTTAAGTAACTCTGGCAGGTGAGTTTGTTTTGAAGTTAATCCCTCGAATGTAAAGTGCTGCAATAGAAATTGATAATTGATTTGGATTAGCAAACACACACACACACCAGTCCTGACTTTATGGCCATTGTCATGCTGTGTCAGTGACTTGTAAGTAATTTAAATGTTAAATGAGAACATCCTATGGATGGTAAGTTACAGAGGACACGGCTTAATTTTGGAACAGCAGAAACCCCATCGGTATAGAGGTGTTATGGAAGGTCTGGCAGATGGCAACATACATGGTTGGAGGCTGTTGAGGGAGGGGTAAGGTGGGAGGGGTGTGGGTGAATTTCCTTTCGTACCTCTCAGTCATAAATATGGACAAGGAACAGAATAACTCAGCCAGCCCTCCCACGTGCAGAATGTTACCCCGCTTCCTTGGCAGGATGGAGAAGTCTCTCACTGATGAAGATGTTATGGGGGGAGTGGACAGGGGAGAGCAGGAGTCTTGAAGAGCCAATGCTCACTTTGCGCTCTTAAACCTAAAGAAACTTTGAGGTCCGGAAAAAGGTCAGCAGCAGGCAACTGCAATGCCAAACGAAAGAAATAGAAACAAAACGATGCAATAAAAGATACTGAACAAATCGTGAAATTTTGGCATGAAATAGGTCCAAACAAATTATTTGTGACAATCTATGGGACAGAGACAAAACACAGTACATTTCATACAGAGGGACAAATCAAAGTACTTTACACAATAAACACGGATGTTGAAACATATAGTTTAAAGATACAATCTTAAAATAAAATAAGCTCAGTTAGAATAAAATGTTTTATAAGTACGAAAGCAAAGCTGCAGCTGGTCTAGAGGTTGACGTCGGTGGTGGCGAAGGAGAAAAATAGCTCTGGAGGTTGACATCTCAGATAGCAGTGAAGCAGGAGCAGCTCAGCGGGGGAGACCATCAGTGCTGATGGTGTAGGAGGACCCACTCTGGAACTCAGCAGGGATCAGGAGGGACAGCTGAGGGTACAGGAACAGGTAGATGTTCCGGCAGAATCTCAAAAGTGGAAATTAGTAGTCGTGGAGACTGTCAGCGGGGCATGGCTGACAGCTCAGGAACAGTCTGGAGTCGCCTCGGCTCGTCAGGCGCCGACATGTTTTGTTCGTAGGTTGGGACAAGGCCAAGACGAGCTTTGAAAATGATGAGTAAAATCTTAACCTCGATTCTACTTATGTTTTATTCCACTGGTTTTTGGTATCGGGATCTGTCATAGGTACATGGACGGAGAAGACATCAGCACTGACGCTGTGTTCGTTTCATCATGATGCTCAGTGATTGCTGGGTTAAAAGACAGATGGACTTATATTTGGACCGCAGTGTGGGCGGGGTGCAAGTAGACGCAGGTGTCATCAGGGTGAGATGATGACAGAGTGACATGTGTCTCATTATCGCTGCTGAAG
>CAAKHB010004328.1:96703-120380 GCA_901007665.1 Aeoliscus strigatus
CTCAGAAATGGGACAAATAGTCACAGGGAGGAGAATTCACATCAGCCCATCTGAGACTGAGATCTGATACCAATCTACAGTGTCATAATGTTAACACTTTTTAACACTTTGGCCTTTAGTTATTTGATAATGTATGTTATAACAAATAAAGTGAATAAGTCAATGTGCTGGTGGCTTTTAAGGAAAGGTGAGGGATTAGATTGGAGATTAGATCCCTCAATGCATGTCCATGACATGGCCATTTTTACTGCCCTGCGTGTAGTACACATTTTCACAACATCATTCACTATGAACACACTTATGTGCACAAAATACTAAGTTACAGTATGGAAGTACGTGATTTGAGATACAGCCTCACACTGAAAACGAAACTTGACTAGACCCCGAGGGACTTGTCACAAATCTAGTGACTTCTGCCGGTGTTTCTAGAGATGTTCTGATGTTTTGCAGACTGACGTGAAAGCACGTGTTATTCTTCACTTCCTGTCTTCCGACAGCGGGTGCTGCTGAGAGCCCCTTCCCCACTCCACAGCACTCCCAGGGGGTCAGTTCACTCACGTACTGATTCGCTGCACAGAACGTGAGCCCTGAGCGATCATCAGTGGTTTAAACGGATCCAGATCTATGCCGAACTGTGTAGAACATGTTAAAATCCACGCTCATCTTGGTCATTCACTGATGAATGGGATCCAAGGAGAGTCTGGGTGCTTTATTTCATTTCGATTGGTGGTCCATGTGTTTTGTTTTGTTTTTTTTGGGAGGGGCAGTGGTCCTTGGTCTGAAACAGTTTGAGAACCAATGCCAGGCCTATGTGGAGCTGTAACCCTGCCACAGAAATACATCTCAGAGAAGAATACATGGAGCATGTGTACAAAGCTCCTGTGATGTAAACAGTATAAATAGTATTCAGGCTCCAAAACGCAGGCTCATGAGGACAAAAGGTCCATGTGATCAGAAACTTTTGTGGATTCACCTGGACCTGTCTCCGTGTTGACATGGCCTTGGTTTGCTGAGGCCCTTGTCTTTATGATTCAGCGTCAGGTGGAAGTGAAACACGGCATCATATGCTGCTTTTTGCACTACACAGTTCCAGGTCTACTCTACTCGACTCCACTCTCTTCCAGACGTTTTCTGTTACATTTCACTTCCCCTCGATGCGAGCGCCTGATGTCACAGCAACATCTGTGTGAAACTGCTGTGGTGGCAGTTTATATGACACAAACACATGAACGGTGTAGAACGTCCATGGATCATTGTGTTTTTTGCACACATGAGCCATATTAAATGAGCATGAGACGCTCACCGTATCACCACCGCCAATAAATATGCTGGTAGATTCTTGTTTTGACATGTTGCTCTCCTTAGTGATCAATCAGATGTCACATTTTAACGTCGGCTCAGCTTGGAACCTCGCCAGCAGCAGCCACCAAGTGCTGGAACCGGGACTGTGTCGTGGAAAATGAATATATTCACATTCATATGGTCCTGTGAGCTTGTTTTGTTGTTGATGTTGTTAGGACTTGTCAGGTTCAGCTGCAAACACTGGGACTGGCACTGGCAAAAGTGTCTTATGATGTTGGACGTGGTTGCATTGCTCGTTAAAAAAAGGAAGTGCAGAAAACTGACATGAGGGCTGCTTGCTGGGGGCCATTGGGTGATATGAGGGCTCTGCCGAGTACCTATTTGTCAGCAGCATCTGTGTTTACATCACATCTGATTTGGAAGAAGTCAACAAGTGCTACAAGCCAGTTCAAGGAGGTTTCTTTTGGCCAGATGTTGGGCTGCTGTTTTGAGGGGATATCCTCTTTTTCTTGCCCCACATGTCCTTTCTCTACATTAAGATTCTACACCCGGTTTGCAGCTTAAGTGCAGAATAAGTCCAATTAGCAGCATGAAAAAACACATGCTGAGTCGGTAGGATTTGTTGTTCTTGGAAGGCTGACTATACATTGAATAACCCACTGTGTGGATGTCCTTCCTCACTGGATCTGCTCATGCATACATTTGTTGGAAAAGACAAGGAAGAGAAAGCATCTGAATTGAAGCTGGATCTGGTTAATTCTATAATGTGTGCATTCTTTGGAGACCTTGAAGATGGACATGGAAGAACCGAGCAGCTGTCTCAGCAGCAGCTGATTCTGACGTGAAGGGCTTTACATTTCACTTGACAACCTGTAAGCAGAAGACTTAGATTGGTATCGGATGCAGCAGGACTGTCATGTCTCACAGCAGCAGCTGTAGCTCAGGATGCGCCGGAGGTCTTGAACAAAGCCCTGGCACATCCCCAGATTCCTTCTCCATCAGTGTGTTGATGTGTGAGCGTACGTGAATGAGAATGTGGTACTAAGCTGGTACGTTAGCGCTCCATTTATCAAAGGATGATACTGGGGGTGTGGCTGGAAGCACCAACCATCTCTCTGCAGTGCAGCTGATGATAAAGATGCGATCATATTGTAGCAGTGACCTGAATCGTGCAAATATTTTCAGGCAGTGGAAACTGGCTGAGGGGTGAAACAGTACAGAATAATGGTTCTATGGTTCTACGGTGTCCAGGTCTCTTTCCTATGATTGTCAGTAGATGGATTTTAGAAGAGCTATACCCTATAATTTTCCATTTTTTTCACAAACTGTGGTAGCACTGAATTCCCTCTTGTCTCAAATCTTATTTTGCAGGTGACAATGAACGAATAACAGGGTGGGTGATTGATAAACTAACTATTTGTATGCTGACTTATCTTTAATTTAACTTATCTCTGACTAAGCAGAGGGCAACGTTGTTCAGGTTTGTTCGGTGTTGATGAATGACAATGGAAATGAATAACATGTGCAGGGGGACACATTGAGGTGGGTTCAAATCTTGTGTGTGTGTGCTCATTTTCTGCAGGCGTTGTGGTTTCTCGACATCAGTTAACTGACTCTAAATTGTCTGCAAGTGTCATCGGTCAGGGGTTTACGCTGTTGATATATGAACGTGAGTCAGTGGCACCTGGCGCTGCGCTTCGCTCCTACAATCTGAGTCGTGTCTTAAACCTCATCTAATAGACACTCTGATGTCCATTGAATATCCAGGGTTCATTTTCAATTGACGGTACATCAGAATATGAATTGATACTGTATAAAAACAAGCATGCACAACTACAAGGTAAATCCTACACCAACTATGCAAATGCACACATTTATAGCGTTCACATGCATACACACTGGCAGGTCCGGGGGGAGCGGATTTAAGGCTCAGTGTCTCAGATTAAGTTATAAAGCTGTCTGGGCTGTGTCGCCCTGCCCCCAACCCCCTTCCTGCTATCTTATACCTCATATCTTATACCTCTTCCTCGCTCCCTCCCGCCTGTAAGCGTTGGAATTCACTATTCATGATCGCACTGTACATTTCATCACAGCTGTGGTTGTAAGTTGTCATCTGCGACAGCCCTCGAGCAGTTACGTGATCACCTGTTTTCTTTACAACTGCATCTGTCTTTTATCTTTTCAGTTTTTTCAGTCTATGTCGCGAAAATTCAACTTCAACAGCCCTTTTTTCTTTTTTTGCACGTTATCGTATTGAAGCCGCCGGCAGGTAAAACAGTCAGGATCATACTAAGCTGTGGTTGTAAGTCCCACCAACGGCAGCTGGTGACTTTAAGTGTGTCCAAAGGGTTACGCCTGACTTAAAAAGTGCTGACAATCTGTGGATCCATCCCAGCCGCTTACTCTCGCCCTCATTATTGCTAACTTAGCATAAAAAACAGCTGGTCCGTCAACTGCTCCACCCTCACCCTGTCCCTGAGCATTTCTGTGTGCTACAGTTGACATGGTTTTCACTTGCCACGCTAAGGGCTGATGTAATTTTGTAAAAGATGTGATCATCAACCGTCATTCTTTAATTACAGACCAAACTGTCCAAGTTCCTAAAGCTTCTTCAGTCCATTTGAAGAACTGCTGTGTCATCCAGCAATTCAAAGAGAATGCGACGCTACTGAACTGATGATTCAAAACCAGCAGCCATGTGATGACACACAGACAAAATACGGTATTGTAACTAGGGCGGTCAATCTTCAAATTCAGATTTGAATATTTTTTTATTTTAAAAATTCAAAAAATATTCAAATTTATATGTATTTATTCTTATTCTTATTCTTATTCTCATACATGTCCACTGATGTCCGTCCATCTGTGGTCAACGTGTCCCCTAATAATGTGACGGATGTTGTGATGAAGGGTCACAGAGGGGATTGTGTATTGTGGTGGAGGGGGTCATTGTTGACTGCGTCCTCCAGGGCTCTGGTCCTCTGCTGACGTAGCTCCATGCTCCCCGTCATGCGGTGAATGGAGCCGTGCGTTCATGTTCCTCGTTGTCCAGTTTTATTTTAATGACGCCTTGTGGAGCTGGCATGGCCCTTTTTTTTGTTGTTGTTGGTATTTTTCCCCATTCCATTCCATTTGTCATCTAAAGCAATGGTGAAGATGTCGGTCTATTTACAACCTTAAATAGAACCTTAAATAGACCTCTGGTGATATACACTGTGACTGAAGACTGAAGTTTTTCACGTGACTCTCAATAGGATCAGTTGTTCAATGGTTTCCTCCGTTTTTTTAATTTGTTTCTTCTGGACAACAAACTTTTAACCGTGGGACCCCACTGCAGAGTAGAATTCTCCAGAGGGACATGACACCGACAGCCTGGCATCCTCACAGCAGGTCGGGGGATGAAAAAGCCAGTGAGGTGTAACACCGAGGCGACAATTCATTTCCATTCATCAAAGTGAATTTACATGATACACGGTGAACAATTAAGAGCGAAATGTTGCAGTACAAGGTGATGAATAGAAGCAGATGTCAGTTCAGTTACGCGTGTAGATGGAATAATGAGGATGAGGAATCTCTGAGGGGGATGGAAAAACCTTAGACATCCTTGACTAAAACCAACAGAGGACAACAAAAGGTGACTGGAACTCAACAGAAAATGACTTTAAAAATAGTGTCTAATCATAATGATCATTATAATAATTATATTACCATGAGAAAGAACACTGTTATCCAAGTGCAAGTTCTGCAGCCAGCTATTTTGTTTTTACAGACACAACATGTGGGGAAGTAAGAATTAAATTCACACATTATGTGTTCACTCAGCTGAGCACTTGTCATTCCTTATAGCAACACAGCACACTGTAGGCAAAAACACCAGGAAAGAAACCTTTCCTAACCTCGGAAACATTCTGTTTGATCAGTTTGAAGGTTTATCTTTTTTTTCTTTCATGGAAATTCACTGTGTGACAGTCACAGACTATTGTGTCCCATAACTTGTTATTATAGATAACTCATTCATTGCTACTTAACTTTGCCTCAGATGATTTCAGAGTAGGATTCTAATCCAATGTGATTTTTCTCCCTCAGTCAGGATGACAGTGTTGATTTAGGGATCACAGGGAAAACCTTTAGGAAAGTGCAAATTCATCATGATATATTAAGATTTTAAAATCTTTCATGATCTCCTCTCTCGAATTGCGTGGAAAAAAAGTGATGGAAACATCAATGTTGTGTACTGGCTGGCGTCTGCTGATCATAGGACCAACGATGTGGACGTGAATCTGCAGCGGTTTTATTTATCAACCATGATCAAGATGAAGGATTCACTTTGGTCACATATGTGTGATGAAAATGTTGCTCCCCCACTGGAAATGACAGTAAACCCAACATGTTCAGCTGTCAGTACTACATTAGTACATTTTCAGTTTATACATTATACTTTAACCTCCTGAGGCCTGCATTTTTATTCCTCCTTGCTGTTTGGGATGAGTACACAAAAAAGCAATAAATAAATCAAAAAATGAAAGTAAGAATAATTAATTGATCAATTATGAATTAATCCTGATAACAGTAATAATACATTGAATCTGTGTAGCACTTTAAAGAAGCTCTTTACTCTTTACATGGTGCTGAAATATCATGTCCACATATTTATACGCAGGGCCTTAGGAGGTTAAAATGAACTATGCTATGAAAACACAAAGAGAGGCAGCAGCTGACACGTCCTGTATTGTTTTGCACTTGTTGATGGTTTTGTACCTAGTAGTCAGGTTGATGTTTTATTCAGGATTATTAACGTCAGTATTATTTCGACGTGTCTTCCAACCAGTAGAACCCTCTATAGAACCCCATTGTGACTCTCCTTGCTAACCCGTCGTCGTCCTGTGTCTCTGTCCTGGTCTGTGCAGCTGTACAGCAGCATGCCTGTATGTTTGCCAGCAGCACCAGCAGAAGCATTATGGAAGTGAAAGAACGCCGTCCATACTGCTCGCTCACCAAAGGTCGCAGGGACAAGCAGGTGCCGTACACCGGTGAGTGTCTGGACGCTCGTTCCACTTTGTATTCTTGTTGAGTTGTCAGACGTTTGGCAGACAGCGATGAAGAGTGAACACACGGTTTCCAAAGCCAGTAAGTCTCAGGTGGAGTGTACATGGATGCTGCAGCAGATTGGATCTTATCTGGATCTCGTTGTATGAGTGCTGATCCAGCAGATTCCACTGCAACTGTCAACCTCTTCTTTCACACTTTAATCTGGCAGGTGTGTGTGTGTGTGTGTGTGTGTGTGTGTGTGTGTCTGCGAGTGTTACCTTGTACCAGTGTGTGTGTTTTGTTTTTTCCTAATTAGTGTGTTACATTTTACCAGAGTGTGTATTAATCCGTTACTTTGTTCCAAGGTCTATGTGTATGTGTGTGTGTATTACTCTGTACTAAGGTCTGTGTGTGTGTGTGTGTGTGTGTGTGTGTGTATGTGCGTGTGTTTTACTTTGTACCAATGTGTGCGTGTGTTTTACTTTGTACTAAATGTGTGCGTGTGTTACCTTTTACTGGAGGTTGTATTACTCTGTATTAAGGTCTGTGTTTGTGTGTGTGTGTGTGTGTTTGTGTGTGTGTTACTTTGTTCCAATGTGTGTGTGTGTGTGTGTGGTGTGTATTACTCTGTACTAAGGTCTGTGTGTGTGTTGTAGGTTCATCCGGGGACAGTGAGGACTGTGCCATCAGCTCACACGGACTCCGGGTTCCCACTCAGAAGTCGTACTCATCCAGTGAAACCCTGAAGGCCTTCGACCAGCACCAAGATCAGACAAGGTTACAACTTATGGACCTGAACACCAAAAGCACAAAAGATCATTCTAGAAATAATCATAGAAACACAACAAAACAGATGCATTCAACTAGATCAAACTAATTACCAGTCTCAAACCCGTTTGTTTCACAACCACCATGGTGTAGTAGCTCATTTCATAAATTCTGCCCAAATAGGTGCTTAAAAACCTAGACGTCCTATCACCAAAACGACTGGGCAGCTCCAAAACACGTTGAAATGACCTGACCGGTCCTTCATTATCACATAGTGAGATATACCTGTATTCTTTTCCATCCCCTGGAAACAACAGATGACAATAAGTCTCTGGAATTCAAACACAAAGAAATTCTGTAACGTACTCAGAATTCCATACATTTTCATTACTGTACAGTTTAGGGAGCTCCCTGTCAAAGTGGAAGAGCTGTGTACCGTTTTGTTTCCTTTTTTTTTACATTGCTAAAATTACATTAAAGTTGTAGCTGAAACAGACGGTGACTGGTATCATAAACAGAGACAATAACCAGATTATCTATCGTGCGCCTTCGGCCTTTTCATGAAAATGCATCGCTGACCATAAAAAAAAAAGGGTCTAAAGTCATCGGCGCCGTATTTGGCTGAAAATAGTAATACTGTATGTGTCTCTGGGCGGGTACACCATGTAGATGCAGCGCCTTAAAACAGACAAAGTCAGCGTATCTGGAACATGTCAAGATCCGCGTTCATCTCCATCATCCAGTGATAAAAATGTTCAGATTTACTCAAGAAGCCTTTCACACCCTCCACCATGGTCCACAGTAAAAAAAAAAAAAACACACCATCGAACTAGGTGACTGAGACACGCACAACGAAATCTGCTGAGATCCTTTGACAGATATTCATTTTTGTCATCTGTAATTGACTGTGTTATGAGTTGGATAAATATCGAGAGGGGCTGAGATCGCAGCCTCTCTCCTGACTGATGAGCTGAGAGAGGTGTATGTTGCTTCATGTTTTTCATGCATGAGTGCACCTAATAGAAATATCTTTTACACCAAATCATGTCAGAGGCAGCTGCAGGCAGACGAACCGAATCAAATGTCTTTTTAGTGTCCAAAGTAATTACCGTGTTTCTAATATCCCCCTCAGTATACTAGTCAGTTACATTCAACACCCGTTGATATTATCCTTCCATGGTGTTTGGTCCTCCGGTTCAGCAATATTTGCTGTGATCGTTTGTCGACTGCTGATTTGTACAACTAATAATCTATGTTCAAGATTACAAACATCACGTCTGTCTGCTGAGGAGCAATCTCAACCACTAGAGGGCCACGTCCACGCCAGCATGTTTCTATTAATGTCCTCGTTGAAAGAGGTTCAGATCTCAACGGATTCAGGAGACGCTCCACTGTCCGTGTTGAGTTAGAGGGCTAGGGCTAGAACAATGTGGAATTCATGGCGTTGAACTCCCGCTGTATGTGATCTTGGATTTTTTTCTGAAACTAACCAGTCATTGAGCACCCGCCCTCCCTGTCTGAGAGACATTCAGTTCACCTTCACATCGTTCATCCTGTAGAAAATATGGAGGCAAATATTATTTTATATTATTAACCTCAGAGGAGATTGTCACACATCTCACATCGCTTGATAAGTAAATGAATCATGACTCAGCAGAATCTGCTGTACATAGAATGACAAACAACATATTGCACAATTTCCTTTGAAACATGTTGTCTATTCATATCATTCATATATTCTATTACTTTTGTGATGCTTAGACGTGGGTAAATCAATTCCAAACAATTCATTCACGTAAGTAAAGGTTTGAGCAATTGTGCAAAAATGTGCAGTTTTGGGCCAAGTGATATCTTTGTAGGTGACTCCAACATGATCGTTGTTCTGAATATTGTCAGCTCAGTCACACGGGGTCACAGTGGGTCCCTGATGTGTGGTACCTACATGCATATGCCAGTACAGACTAATTCCCAAGACCTTCACATTAAAATCTAACGTACACAGCACATATTTAGTCACAGCTGTTTTAATCCAACAGTCCCATCACCATGACTCTTCCCCTCTGTCATTATTAATTCTCGCCAACATCTGTTCATATGATGCTATTTTTGTCATATCAATCAATCAATCCATTTTTTACAATCTGGAGGGGATGACCTGAGGACATTTCTGGCTGCTGTGACCATCCTGACCTTTATAATTGTGAAGTCATGTTTTGACACTCCCATTGTTTGTGTTTGGTCACCCAATGAGCAGAATCTTCGTGAGACGGGAATCTCCATCTCCAGAGTCTTCCCTCAAGTGCTCTACATTACTTTCAACCATAATGGTTATATCAGACTACATTCCCATAACACATGTAGGAAAGTCCCTGCCTCTGTTCCTCATTTCCAACAGAGATTATCAGGAAATAAACCCATCCTACAGCGTCCACAGGGGGTAAAATCTATGTACAGTATCTACTGTATCTATGTATTAACATATACTGGGTAAACCTCCTTATGCCTCCTGAGTTTGCGATTTTTCTCCTCCATTCCTCCTCACCTAGTTCACATTCCAGACATTCCCATTCTTACAAATATCCTTGTTTTGTTTGCTGAAAACCTGATTAAACACCGCTGCTCTGTGTGCTATCTCTGGCAGCTCTGGGAAGTCCCTCACTGGGTTAGATTTGGAGTTACAGTATCTCCAGAAGTTGCCCTTTTCAACAAATTATATTTTTGCATGAACTCTGAAAATGCTAAAATTCTACATTTCCAAACAAGTATTTCGTTATGAAATACTTGTGTTGTGCTGTGATCGTTGCGAGTTCCTTAATAACTTGATTTAAATAAAGTGATCGAAATTGGAAAAATACCCTCAGACCGCTAAACGGACTCAGCTGTAACACGTGCTGTTCCTGGAGCCTTGAACGTCATAGCCGTATCCGTCACAGTGTAACATCAGTGTGTTAATAAAAAGCCACAGCTAGCTCACAGTCCTTGTCCGCGTGTTCAGAAAAAGCCAGATGCTTGTTTAACCTCCTGCAGCTCACATTCTTCCTTCTCTTTTCTTTGCCGTGAGGTTTCATTTAGTTAGGTTCATGGTGTCGCTGCTCATAGCACAGGTTTTAGAGTGCAAGCAGTTACGTGGTTATTATTATCTTTGTTGTCTCCTAATTTTCTTAGTCTCTCATTATCGGAAACCATATAGCCTTATTATAATACTACTATTGGATATACTATGCCAAATCAAGTGTTGTATTGCGCAGATGAAGAGTCTTTGAGTCTGTCTGAGTGTGAGTTATATTAAATTAAGTAGTCCTTGACTACGATTTGTAAAGGAAAATGTTCTCCTGTGGGTGAAAAGCCTTCCAAACATCGAGCACTTTCACCTCCATCAACATGTTTTAATGATCGGAATTATTTGTAACATGTTATTATGTCAGAAGCCTCAATGGTATGAGAGGAGTCAGGTTCGTACCATCGCACATTAAAATGAATTAAAACAACTGCCCAGACCTTGAAATGATTTTAAATGATTCACCACACAAACTAAAGTGGAGCTATGTTTTCCATGTAACTTTTACTCTTTGCAAATTCATCCTGGGCGCCGGATTGGAACCTCTGACGGCTGCTGTTGGCCCATGGTCTGTACGCTTGATTCCCCTGGTCTGTTAATTGGAAGTACTAACATTCAGTTTATCCTGAAGGACAAACTCTGCTGTGACTGATGACTGCTGTCCTCGGTTGGCCACAGGTTACTGTACGGGACGACCAAAGGAAACAAGGACATGGTTCATCGTGAACAGGATGATTACAACCGACAAGGTGAAAGTCCACACACACACACACACACACACACACACACACACACACACGTAACTCTTCCAGCAAGAGGCGTCTTTGAAATGGAACAAAAGTCTTAGTGCTCTGGAGCCTGGAAATGTCAGCTTTAAGGTTACTGAGCCGTCGTGTGCTTCTATGTTTTTACATGGTTAAACTTTCAGACCCTCCTTGGAGGAAGTATTGTATCAATTGAGACTGAAAGGAAAAGAATACACAGTGTGTGTTGGACCATAATAAACCACTGAAGATGCAACAAAGAGAGGGAAATACTAAAATGAGGGTGAGCATTGTTCTCCAGTTCCAATTAACACCGTGTCAGTTTTTAGAAATGAAAAGTCATCATTATTAAATCAGATTTTTTTTTTTCCCTTCATTTTCTGCTGGGCTAATTGGAGCTCATTCATAATGGATGTAACTGTAAAGTGAACAGCAGAACTTATCGCTTAACAAAATTTTTATTTTATATTTGAAAGGATTAACAAGCGGAGGAGGAGTTGACTTTTTTTGCAGTTGACAAAAAATGAAAAATGAAATTTAATGGCAAAATTAAATATTCTCACTTCATAATCTGCTCATGAAATACTTTCACTTGTGTGCACGTTTTAAAATATGCAAGAAGCAATTTTTGCACCCCATCTTAAACACACATTAATAAATGTGTTCCATTTATCCCTCCCATAAAAATGAGGTCATTTAAACGAGCACAAAGCCTCGTGTCCAGTGTATCCCTTCATATACCATGAATATCGAGAACATTTAATGTCATATGTCAGAATCAGACAGGAATCGCCTAAAAGTGACCGCCCCGCTGGAAGTACTACGACTGAAGAAGAATCTATGTTACCTGACAAGCTGCT
The DNA here is from genome assembly GCA_901007665.1 of Aeoliscus strigatus. Classification (NCBI taxonomy): domain Eukaryota; kingdom Metazoa; phylum Chordata; class Actinopteri; order Syngnathiformes; family Centriscidae; genus Aeoliscus; species Aeoliscus strigatus. Next base: position 108,484 of record CAAKHB010004328.1, read on the forward strand.
GTTAATGTTCTCACACACTCCAACCCAATGTGTGTGACACTTTTACCACACACATTGTGTGTGGTTTTATTAAATGTGACTCCATAGTAACGACAATTTAGATTGATAAACATTCTAAACATTTCCAGGTCAGCATTTCAGCCTTCGCCAGCTGGGCATCTGTGAGCCCCCGTCCCGTCGCGGCCTGGCGTTCTGCTCAGAAATGGGCCTCCCCCACCGTGGCTTCTCCGTTGGAACAGGCCAGGACCTAGACGCCGACAGTCAGGCTGTGATGTCACCGGATCGTGCCATGCGGCTCTGGGGTCGCGGGGGGTTGGGTAAATCATCCGGCAGGAGTTCCTGTCTGTCCAGCCGCTCCAACTCCGTGCTGACGCTCACCGACACCGAGCACGAGAACAAGTCCGACAGCGACAATGGTAGGACATTGTCTTTGTGTGTGTTGGTCATTGTCTCAGCGGGGCTCAAAGCCCCCACGTCATTGTCAGCTGTTCTCAAAGAAGTTCCCCAGGACGAATTCTTGTGTGGATGCAGGAATAAGTCAGTGTGTCTTCCCCTTCAGAGACGCACAGTCGATATAACAATCGTTTGTGTGTGTGTAGGACACCTGACATGTACATGTACAAAATGACAGACAGTGGCGTTCAGCGATACTATTGAAAAGAAAGAGAATTCAGAAAAATATATATGAACTTAAGGATATTTTGTGTGTTTGTGTTTCTTTTATTCTCTTTCCTTTGTACATCATGAATGCATCTGAAAGTGCATGAAGCAACAGTTCATGTTGGTTCAAATAATATTCAACTACCTTTAGTTTGGAAAGTTTGGTTTTCACTCCTGGTTTGCTGGTTTAGTGTTCAAAGCCTGTTGTCGTTTGAGGAATCGACAATTGGTGCCGGTGTGGTTTCTGAACGAGGCAATATTGTTCCTACGTTCAACAACAGGAAGGAAAAAGAGCACAATGCTCACAAAAGGTCTGAGAAAACCTGCGCGTTCATACATTTAACAATGCATCATCACCACACGTTTGAGAACGAGCAGCTTCAAAGAAATAAATCAAATCAAAGGTTTCCTTTTGATTTCTTTATCTTATCTATTTTATCTGAAGAAAAGTGGAAACTGGGAAATTGTAAGAGTGCTAAGCATATAATTGCACTATTTAAAGTTGACATATTGTGTTATATCTTACTTCCTTTGTTTTCTATGCTAACTATGCTAAATCGTTTTTTGAAACGATGCACGGTCGTAATCTACACTATTCTAATACTAATATAAAAAATGTGTATTTTATTGAAATATTTTAGGTTTGTTTTAGGTTTTATGTGAAGAAGGAAACACTGAAGTCACCATGATGATATTGAAAATACCTCGCACTTATACGTGGGCTGTCAACGTACCCCCCCTCCACCCTGTACTCTATATACTCTCTCTAAATTAATTACCAGAACGTGTGTGTGTGTGTGTGTGTGTGTGTGTGTGTGTGTGTGTTTTGAAACCTGTTCATTTTTGCAAGGTAGTTCCACCACAGGTGTAATTTTGATAATTAATAAAGAGTGTTTTTTTTTTTTGCTCACACACACACCCACACACACACACACACACACACACACACACACACACACATCATTTTCATTAAGGTGCACCAACACACATGTTCACGTACACACAAGGGGTTTACATTAAGATGTAATGTTGTAATTAACAGTGTTAAAGTGCTGAGTCACTGTATTTCCAATATTAACTCTGATACTATTTTTTTTTTATTAAATGATAATATGCTGTTGAAGTGAGAGCTCGTGAGAATACATTTCTCATCTCCAAAAGTGAGTAGTCGTCAAGTTTTCGACAGCTAATTGTCTCTTTATAATGCACCTGATTGTGTTTGGGTGAGAGTGTGTGTGTGTGTGTGTGTGTGTGTGTGTGTGTGCTGAAACTAAGAGGTGGATCTGAAATAAATGTAAAAATGCAAAAATGCACCTCATGAGAGGTGAAACTCTATTTCTGACTGTGAATCTTTTAGCTGAGACTTTTTAAGCTACTGAGATTAATCTTAAACGTTCATCAAATCATGTCACAGTCAAAGATCCGACGGAGATAGAACAAATAAATACCTCCTCATAGACTACATTTTTTTTACATTTTTACCGTTACATTTTTACGTTGGGATGAAATTCTTGTTAGTTCAGGTCACATTCTGTCCAATTTCATTCCCAGTGGGTCGCACCAGTAAAATAACAGGACAATAACCTATATATAGTTCATTTTCCCTGCAAATTAGTACAACATATTATGTTGTTTGTGATATTTTTTAGAACTAATTATAATATTAACAGCCTGAAATTTCTAAAGAATAATGTGCAAGTCATCAATATTCTGCCTCAGTTTATCATTTACACATGTGCAGTACTCACAGTGAACTCACAGTGCATCTACAATATCACGTGTCTGGACCTGAAAATCTACTATTACACTTTATAATGAAAACAATTTGTCCAGATCCAGACCTGAACTGGAGTGAAGGAAGAGAAATCACTGGTTGTCAGTGTTACTGGAAGTTACTTGAAAAATTACAGGATGCGGCACCGTATTGGAAAAACAAAATTCCACTGGATGGTATTTGAGGGCAGGAACGTTGGACATACGTCAGGTTTTATGTTAATGTAACCTAATCATGACTGTCCTGTACATTATGATGTTATTCTATGTACTATTTCATCTTAGTCGTTCAGGAGAGAAATCGTTAGTGCATCTTGGATTCGCTGAGCCTCACATACATTCATGTGGAGGGATGAGTAAAGATTCATCAGCTATTTCTTTACTCACATTTGAACTATGATGAAAAATGAAACACGAGGAGGTTAAATTATCCTGTCTACTTCATACAACAGCAACTTTTCACTCAAGCTCAAATCCTATTGGCTCAATGTTCAAGATACCACAAAACAGAATTCTAAGGAGGGAAGAATGAGTATGATCATCACAAAGTGAGAGAAGCTCCTTGAGGGAATCCGGGGAAAAAATGGAATCAGCCTCTGACGTCTGTCTGGCTGCATCCCAGATGGACACACACTCTCACTGGCAGACACATACAGTCGTGTGGGGGCCAGACCCCCAGGTGCCCAGCTGATGCTTGCCTAGTTACTTGATATGTGTGATCTCAACTGTGGTGGACAAAGCAAGGGAGATGCATTTCCACGTGCTGCCCCCAGACTCTGTGATTGGTTGACCTGGTCCGATTCCTGTACATGTGTTCTCATTCTAATCTGTTGACATGGATAAGCCCCTAGCAGGAGCTCGTGGAAGATAACCGGTGAACGTAAAACTGACACAGCTGGTCTAATGACCATCAATAACTGGTCCATTAACTCCTATTTGTCTTGGTTTATGGACCCTTCTTTTACTTTAATCATGAACAGACATCAGAGGAAGGAGCGCTGACGTCAGTGATAGAATCTTGTATTGGACTGTAACTCGCAGCAGCTGTGCATTCAACATTTCATTTTCCTCTATAATGACAATAAAGACACTCCTAATGTAAAAAAAAATGTTCATAACACCTATTTCACTGAAAAGAGAGAGATAAGAGCTGAAGAGTGTATTATGTCTTTGCTAACCAGATTACTTTCCTATGTGTCAACAAAACACTTAATCCATTAGGCATCTTTAAGCTGCTTAACACTGTAACCTCAGCACGCACACTAACGTACACACACACACACACACACACACACAGGGATGAGCTTTACTATGTGTTTCAGACAGGCACGGATAATGAGATAGATATGGATATACATTTCTGCCCAGATAATATCAGTGTTAGCTGGACACAAGTGATTGAATTGGCACAATTATCATTCCGTCAACACAGCAAAGAGGTCAAATGATGCAGCTGCCGCCCGCAGAGATCATGGAGATTTACATGTATGTTTGAGATGCAGGACTACAGTTCCAGACTTGGTCCCTTAGAACCGGAGAAAAGTAGGTATCTGCTGCTCTTTGGTACCTCCACCAGAGAGGGTCCAGACTTACAGTCCAGACCTTTGTATGTGTGCTAGCTGGTGAGAACGTTCACAAAGAGCTCACACTGAGGAGGTGAACTGGAATGGAAAACAACATGGCCCCAAACAGAGCTGGAGCAGTGGTAGAAGTGAAGAATCGTATCAGATTTGTGGTGGGACCTGTTCAACGATCAGGTAACCAAGACTGACTTTGGGGCTTTCGCTCTGGGATGCTGGCTTGTTGAGTGTCCGTCCTCGGTTTGTTCTGTGATTTGTTTTCCTTTCTGGTCTGATTTGGAGTGACTCAGTTCCCTTCTTGTCGTTCCCTTCTTGTCTTTGGTTTACCAGATTTTCATTAGCCCGGTCCTCCACCTTCATCTCTGTTTCTGCCCTCGATATCGCATCATCGGCTTTCGTCTCATGTGTTCCTTTCCCTCTGACAGGATTTATATTCCAACAGTAAGTCAAGTGGGCAATGTGGATGACTGCTGAGTGATTCTGGTTGTATGCATGTGTAAATCATACATCCTCATTTTCAGTCAGTGTCTGGAGTTTGGTGCAGTTTAACCTCTCTGCCTTACACTCACATTCACACATGTTTTATTCAACTGAACAAACAAAAAATGAACAGTGGAAAAAGGCAGAAACATCAGGAAGAACCACAGAAAGAGGGATCGTCTCCTTGGGATGGGTAGACCAGTAAAAGGTGTGGAATATACAGACAAAGAAGTAGTAGTACTCAGGTACTATGAAGAGAAGAGCGTTGGTCTGTAAGAGCTGTAAAAAGTCCAGCAGTGGGAGTGGGGGAGTCAGGATATGTACTAGGAACCTTTTGCCTTGAACCACGAACCCCTCTTCCTCCGTTGTCTTTTTCTGCTGCCTCCCATGGACGTAAACTTCTTTTATCAAGACCTTCTGAACAAGTAAAAAAAAGAAAAAGAAAAAGAAAAAACTTGCATGATCATAGACAGTTTGGAGATGGAGTGGTGGGAAATATTGCATCAAAAAAAAAAAAATACTAATAATTATAACAGTTGAATCATGATTTAAAATTGAAATGTCAAATCAAAGATCAAGATTCCATCGTGCCCCCCGAATAAGAAGTGACATTTATGTAACTATAAATATATAATATGTATAAATATATGACAGAAGCACTAGAGCTGTAATTTGGACAATTAGAATGGAAAAGGTGGACAGTACCATAATGACATGATTGTAGATCCCTGGACTGTGAAAGTACTAATACTAGTAATACTACTAATAAATACTCCTCCTTACCTAGTGCAGACATGAAAAGGGAGCGTTCTTACATGTACTTGTGAACATTCTTTTTCTCCTCCTCCCAGCTCCACGGTAATTGCCCCACAAACTATAATGTAATAACTAGCTACTCTTCTATGCCCGACTCACCCAGAATGGAGCGGGAAACACTATTTGTTTTCATATTAACTGCATCAATACGTACAATGGAGTATGTATGAGTTGTATTGTATATTGCTGCAGTGTGTGTGTGTGTGCCGGGTTTAGACTCATATGTACAGTATATGCCTTCAAATATTCATATTGAAAGATTATTATTATACCTATATCAAAGCTGCTCGAGCACAACATGCACATGCCCATGACATGCATATTATATTATAGCTACAGAATAATGTCCTGTGTTAGATATATGTTTGGACAGCTCACACACATCTACACACACACACACACACACACCATAAGAGGAAGATATATCACTGCAATAACCCGTGAATATGTAACACAGCCATTATATGCATTTAATCAGTTTAAAGGCCTGTGTTCCACTCTTCAGGTGAAGAAATACTCACCTGTATGTTCATTGCAAAATAAATAATAGATGATCTTTCTTACTCCACACACACACACACACACACACACAGAAGCAAGTAGCAGGAGTGTGTTCCTGACTGTAGCCTGGTGTCCCTCTCACTCCTTACACTCAAACTACATGTTTGTGTGTCCTGCACAAGTGGAGAGTCCTGAAGTGAAGTGCTGAAATGAGTCGACTGGAACCCCCCTCCCCCCCCCAGCCCTGGTGCCAGTCATATTCAATAGCAATCTTACGCTGACCAGAGAAATCAATGAATAACAGACTAACTGACGAGAGGATTTAACTTTGGCGCCGCAGACATGGAGAAGGCACTTCATTCCATCAAGTGACCAACATGGAATCGTTAACCTCGCAGAAATACTCTCCTCTCATGTGTCTCTGTTCAGCCATTTACTTCATCTGATGACTGAAGAACAATAATCCGCTGCTGCACTGACACGAGCAACAGGTTTCCTGCGTCGCTCACCTCCTCTCCTTTCTTCTTTCCTCTGGTAGTTGTTTCTGAGAACCCATTTAGGCAGAAGCCATTACCAGAAGTGCAGCTGGAGAAGGAGCAGACGAGGTAGAGAGAACTGAAGGGAAGGAGCCACAGAGCGAGCGTTCAGCGGCAGATCGCTGTCCGACACTAGTCGTGACAGACCTCTTTCACCTCCCACGGAACACACACATCTGGTTTTATATCAGAGTCCAGCAGAAGGACACCTTCATTTTCTGTTTGTCTTTTTGTCTTTTTGTGTCAATGTTCAACGAGTACTTGACGCTCCAGCAGTCTTGGCCCATAGTTGTTGAGAAAAAAAAAAAAGTACAATAAAATGAACTAAAATAAAAATAACGGTATTAATAATAATGAATAAATAAAAGGTGTGTGTGTGTTTGTGTGTTTGTGTGTCTGTGTGGATATCGAAGGTTTCAAGGTGAGAAGTGGGATCAGGTTCAGACTGGCTTTCATATCTGTCACAGTGTAATGGGAGTATTGACGGCGTGTCACGTCAAAATCCCGCCAGCACACGTCAACACATCTTTCCTGACGTTATCTTCTTACCACATCTTCTTCCTGTCGCCAAGCGAGCGCATGCAGCTGTTTTTGTTAGCTCTCTTCGTTCTCTGTCTCTCTACCTCTCTCACACTCAGACACACACCATCATTAGTACGTGGGGCTGTGTAATGGCTGGATCAATAGCTGTGCTGTTCTTACAGGATCATTTGGCCTCTGAAGCAGATGCTCTGACAGCCACTACATCATTAGGACATTACCACTCGCTTGCTTTCTCTTACTCTCAGCCAGTGTCTCTCTTCTCTCTCGGTCCCTCATTCACTCGTTCCTTCTTGCTCTTTGTCCTTTCTACTCTTCACATCATTAGTATGGTGCCACTGTGTCCTCTCTTTTCTTCTCCCATCTCCGATTCAGGCATTGAGCGCAGTTATACGATAGTTTGAATACATTTTTCTGTGTATCTGATCAAAGAAGACAGAGATTGAAATGAGGATGACAAAATAATTAAAGACTTTTTTTTTTTTTTTGCTGATATGGCTTTACATCTCGAGTGACTAATAACACTTAATCCCTCAGCATCATAAAATAATCGTGCCATATTGAACAAAGTGATGCCTCAGCAGTTACAGTACTGTAGTGGAACATCAGCTGTACTTGTCCAGGAGAGATAATTAAATGTACCACAGTGGGAGTTGGGATGTGAGGTGTTTATTGGATTGGGGGAGACAGGTGTGTGTGTGTGTGTGTGTGTGTGTGTGTGTTAATTAAAGGCTTTATATTTCATCAGTGATTAATTAAACGATTAACTAATGTCTGTACCGTTACCAACCTCAACCTATAGCAACCCACCAGAAGAAAAATGATGAAAATAAAGATGGTGTGTATTTTTTTTTTTGCTGCTGCATATGCATGCATGCTTCAAATAGATATAATATATATTATATTATCATAAATATATTATCATTATATATAATCATATGATGTCCTTCACTTTTGCCACTTGTAAATTAACATTGTGTTCAACACATTGATGTCATTTTTTTGTAGGTATTTCCCATTCCACCCCCCCCCCCCAAAGGCAGATAGAATCACTATCTATCCAGCTGTAGTTGCTGTACACGGTAGAAATCGCCATGTTTCAGCCCTTCTCATTCTGCCTCACACACACACACACACACGCTGGTCCGCTGAAATGTGTCAGGAAAGCTAGTGATGGTGCGGCTGACCTCAGCATATGGGTGATTTTTTAGTGACAAACTTCACCATGATGTGCACAAACACATGCACATGCCGTTTGTTTCCTTGTTTATTTTCATCTCTCTTACTTGCATACAGTTTCACACTCCTCTCCCACATCGACGTGTCTGTCCTTGGCAGCTTTTTCTAGTGTCATATGGCTTCTTCTCAATGTGATTATGACACTAACAAAGGGTGTGTGGGTGTGTGCGTGTGCGTGCACACACACAGAGGCCTGTTGAGTGGGTAGGCCAGTCTGTCTGTTTTTCAGATAAACCAGTTTAACACAGCATTTAGTATTGTTCCCTTTTACACCAATGAATATTATATTCATATATTTACATCACAAGACCAGGTGTGTATGTTTTTTATACCCTTGCATCTGCTTCATTATGATGTTGTATTTTTATGTATGTTTTATACCTACAATATCTGTAGGGTGTGTTCTTACATCGACATACTTAATAATCTATAACCTTTCACTTTACTACCTTCATTATTGCTTATATTTCTATTCTAGACGTACTACACATTTGACTTTACTTGTAGATTATATTCAATAAGACTGAACACAATGTAGACAATGTTCATAATGTCTGTTGGAAAATGTTGGTACCTGGCTGGCTGACTGTGTGTGTGTGTGTGTGTTATCATCAAATTTGTATTATTCTCTGCATCGTCTTACAAAAATTGTCTCAAGTAAGTATTACTAAGTAATAAGCAAGTATCACTTATGTTATTAGTGTTGAATTGTGCAACGGACCTTTATGTTTTTTTAAAGCTTCCCAGGGTTTGACTTACTCAGCCCTATACTTCATAGATATACGTATGTGGGCAGCTGCATACTGTGTCCGAGCCTGAATCAAAAGAAATCAGTTCATACTGTATATGTATGTGGAACCCTTAAGTTCAACAACAACTTGAAACATGCAACTACGTCCGACAACAGTCCAGTTCACACTGAGCTGCGACGGCTCAATGAGACCTCAGGTAAACGACTGTTGTTTCCTCAGCAACCGGTGTACCATCAGGTGGAACAGCACAAAAAACCCACTGGAGAACTCAACTCTTCTTAATTCTACAATGGCATCACTTTGTTAGCATTTCAAGCTGATGTTGTGAAGACTTGGGCTTCAAAAGGATGTATCAGCATCCTGTACACATCACAAAGCTACAGACATGCCCCACGTGGGTACCCGTCCCCAGATTGTCTGATTGGTCAGAACCGTTATCAGTGACTGAACAGGTTCTTGAACAACTTCTGGCATCGAAGAGCAACGACACTGTTGCTGTGACTGCTCAGTTGCTCTTTGGTCTGGTCTGGACTTGGTTTAGTTGGTTTTCCCCTTCCAGAAAGCAGGTTTAGGGAAAACCCTGACTTTGTTCATGCTGAAATGAGGAAATTGTGGAATTGCAATTGTTTCATTTTTATTTCTCCGTCCCGCCCTGAGTGATAGCAATCTTATTGTGGTCAGGGTGCCTCAGTGGCCTTAAGACACCACCAGGTGGGACACCCAGGTTGGACAGGTCTGAAGGTAGAAGCCTGACAAAGTGCAATCCACTTCTTCCGATCGGGGTTGAACACATAGCTAACAGCCACAGCAGAAAATGAAAACCGTTGGAGCATGATGTGTTCGTATTTCTGATCCGGCTCTGGTCTTTACTAAACTCTGCTTTCTAGAATGGACTTTGGGATCATTCTGTTTGTTTTTAACACAATTTACCATTCATACACTCAAAGAAGTTTAACAGGCGATGTGATTTGATGACAGCGCTGCCACACATGACTGGCCACTGGCAGGAACAGATCCACATTGAGTTAATTAGATTAAGATCTAAAATATTTTAGTAGTGCTATTAGTGCTTAGGCAACTAATCTCGACCGTCTACCCGTTCATGTGTGTCCATTCAGTTGTACGTTTCAGCAATCAGACGGTGTCCGTGACGTGACGAGCTCCTATTATTATTTATTTCAGGATATATTTCACGGTTGTACAGAAAATCAAAGAGTGTAACCTGAAACAGAAACGGCAGATGTTCTGGCGCTCACTCTGAATATGTCAAAGTCGGCTTTCAGGGGAGCTCAGGTCCTTTTTTAGAGATTCCCTGTAATTCCAACCACACCTGTTCCTGCACTGGTATCTGCTCACTGATAATCAGCCATCATTCGTCAGGCTTGTGTGGCCGGCTATCTGTGTTCATGGCATCCTATAAGGGGTGTGTGTGTGTGTGTGTGTGTTGTTGGAGGGTGAAAGACGACAGGTTAGTGTTCGAGCAGCAGAAGGTGAGTAGGTGGTTCGTGAATGCCACTCTCTCTATCACACACACACACACACACACACACACACACACACACATGCATGTGCTACCCTCTCTTCTTTCATCTCCATCAGTGTGATGAGCAGATGAAGGCTTTTAACTAATCACATCATCTAAAAGGAGAGAACAAAGGAGAGAGGTCTAGAAGACCGGGAAGGAGAGGGGGGGAAAACACAAGTGAACGCAAGGTGAAACATTTTTGTTTGAATGAGTCATCCACTTTTTATCACTTCACCGCTTTCTTTCACTGTCTCCCTCTCTTGGCCCATTCTCTGCGCCCCCACCCCTCTGTCTCAGGTCTTATCTCCTTCATATTGCACACTCAAGGTATTTGTAATCCGCTTACACTTGTTCAGCCTTCTTTTACATTGTAACTTGAGACAGGCCGCGCCCCTGTATGTGTGTGTAATAGATACAAGGTAACGGTATTACTGCATTTACCACCTGCTTCAGAGTACCTCAGAGTGTTTTTCCCGCCTTCGCACACTGAAGAAATCGAGGTAAAAAGGTCACAGCTGCTCTCTCATGTGACAGTGGAGGTATGACTGAGGGAAAACGGTTTCAGAATCAGTTTTGACCAAGAATTCCCTGATAGTCAGTGTCTTAACAAGATTTCAAACTACAGAGCTATTTCAAATGGCTAGATATGCTTCATCCTTCACAAATGTTTCAGAGAACAGCACTCATTTCTGGAGACATAAAATCATACAAGGTATATAGAAAAGATATATCTGGATATATATTTGGATCCGTTGGAATTATATATTACTTGTCTAACCGTTCAACACTGTCCTCTGCTTTATCATTACAACTCGTAATTATCCATATTATTTCATCACTGACTGCATACAACACAAAAACAAGTGCTTATTATAAAATGGTCTTTGCATTCAAAGCGGTGGTGGCAGAGTCCCGATCAGCCTCCTCACCTTGGAGGATCAGATCAACGGTCCCAACCCAGGTTCCCCTTGAACTCTGTCACCACCGTCCCATCAAAAAAATTACAGCCAAGCATGGTCTGTAGAGTTTCAGCGCTTCAAGATTCCCTGACCACACTGGTAGATATACAAGGCATCTAAATAAACTTGACCTGAACACTCCGCAAGGGCTAAGGAAAGTAAAGATGGTGTATGCATGAAGAAGGAGAGGTGTTCTGAACAGAGACAAGAATCATGTGGCTGCATAAAGAAAGGAATATGTGTCTCCTTTTGGACACATCCATCGATAGTCTCTTTGCCGAACACTGAAGATCTCAGCAGCCACTGGCTGGAATGTGATATTTGATCTGTTTTTTGTGACAGACCGCCACAGCGTTCACTTGAGCAAAGGAGACTCCTTCAGTAGAGACTGTAAAACTCCAGCTGAGCTGGAGGAACAGCGCCCTCTTTGTTTTGTGTGACTTGAAGCATGAAGTCACACCGAGTGTGTGAGAGAGGGGGCGGGGGGGCAAGTGAGAGAGAGAGAGCTTTTTTCTTGATAGGGAACTGCTCTGCAT
>CAAKHB010004330.1:0-23766 GCA_901007665.1 Aeoliscus strigatus
CTTCTGTCTATTGCTAGTGTCTCTCCTCCAGTGCTTTAAAACATCAGGTTGCACTCACAACAGGGCTCGTGTTGGACGTCCTAAACAAGCTGAGTGAATGTGCACAGCGACACATCCAAATGCTGTCTAAGAAAGATAGGCAAAGGAGTGCTGTCAGCCTGTAAGTACTCAGACCATACGCCACACACGTCATCAAATTGGTCTGTATGGCTATTGCATGGTGGTGGGAAAGTCATGGTTTGGGGAGTTGGATTTCATTGAGGAAAACATTAACTCAAGTCTGTACTGTGAAATACTGGAGTAGAGAATGAACCCCTCCCTCCAGAAACTGGGTCGCATGACCGCACCCCTAAGATGACCACGGCTTTTCTAAAGGGGCTAAAGGTTAAAGGTGATGGACTGGCCAAGCATGTCTCCAGATCTAAGCCCAATAGAACATCTTTGGGGTATCGTCAAGCGGAAGGTGGACAAGCACAAGGTCTCGAATATCCCCCAGCTCTGTCATGGAGGAGTGGAAGAGCATTCCAGTGGCAACCTGTGAGGCTCTGGTGAAATCCATGCCCACGAGGATTAAGGCAGTTCTGCAGAATCATGGTGGCCACACAAAATATTGACACTCCAGGAACGTTCACTTTGGAGTGGACTCACTTTTGTTACCAGGGGTTTTGCTACTAATGGCTATATTTTTTTAGGGGAAAAATACATTTACACTGCTATATAAGCTTTACACAGACTACCTTTCATTGTGTCAAAGCGATGTTTCTTCAGTGTTGTTCAATTACACATTATATTGAAATCTCTGCAGAAATGGGGGGGTGTACTCACTTTTGTGACATACTGCAGTCTATAGCATGAATTTTTTCATGACATAAGGCTATAATATGACTTTTTAGCGACGTAAGGCTATAGCATGAATTTTTTCATGACAAGGCTATAACATTAATTTTTTGCGACGTTAGTCTATAGCATGAATTTTTTCATGACATAAGGCTATAACATTAATTTTTTGCGACGTTAGTCTATAGCATGAATTTTGTCATGACATAAGGCTATAGCATGACTTTTTAGCAACGTAACTCTATAGCATGACTTTTCAAATGACATAAGGCTATAGCATGAATTTTTCACAACAAAAGACTATAGCATGAATTTTATTGCCATAACGCTACAGCATGACTTTTTAGTGATATAAGACTATAGCATAATAGATTATAGCATGCACTCACACACACACACACAACTTTCAGTGACTGAGCTGAACAACACTCTTACAGCAAACATGCTTTATAAAATGTACGGGTGTGTTCGTGAGTGTGTGGTGTCTCTCACTGGTAACGACGGATGAACTGGGGATGGGGATTTACAGGGTCCAGGGGTCCGTAGATGATATGCACTGAAAGACGAGGAGGGAGGAGTCAGGGAGGAATGAAGGCCTTTCAGACTACACATGGACAGTCAGGCTGCTCCCGACAGGCTAAGTGTGTCTGTGGCTGAGGGTGCCGGGCTCAAACACCTCCAGGAACACTGTTGTCCAAACATGAAAAAACCTCAACAACGACAACAACAACATGTCCTGATGAGACTCACATGGGACGGAGGTAGAAGTGAGCGCGCCCACCCATCGTTCTCTGTGTTTTAACCTCTGGTTGATGTACTGGAGAACGCTACAAGAGAAAAGAAACATCAGAGACCAAGAAAAGAACAGCAAACACAATTAAACAGCACACAAAAACTCACCTGTCCAAAACCAGGTTGCCGTCATTGTGGCGTAAACCCGTCCACATGTCCCAGAACTCTGCGTCTGTGGGCTGCGTGTACGGGCCGAAGACCTCCCCGATCCTGCGGGTCGACACAGACATCGACACCAAAGCTTGTACTTACCGGGTACACTGACGTTTTGAACAGTGACACTTTGAACAGTACTTAGTACTTAGCAGTGTTTACCCTCTTTGAAAGATCATATAGTTTGTGAGTCGTGTCAGAACCGGAGCCAGAAAACTGGAGTCCTTTAGGAGCTGTGGAGAGAAGAATATCAAGACAACTAACATCAGCTCTTCACCGCGCTCAGCTGTGGACGGTTGTTCCCCACCTGACAAGTGGGCGCAGTGACGCTAATGTGACTCACCGACTGCAGCAGCCGTGGGAAGTGAGTTTCTGGGAATATTCCTGTGGGAAAACAGAGAGTCATCACCTGCAGACGGCAAACAGCACACATGACTTCCAAAAGGAAACACATTCTCTTCTGACTGATTGAAAACATTTTTCTCGTTTTCCCATTCGCTGCTGCCGAAAAGCTGCTACTCAAAATGTGACGGAGGAAAAGAGACACTGTACCTCCGTTGGAAAGACAGAGGCTGTTGAATGTCAGGTGACCTGTGCGGTTCTGGTCACTCCTGGTTTGAGCGAGACGACAAAACAAAACAAAACAAAACAGTGACGGTTTAGACAATGACAATTTGTTGCAAGCACATAGAAGCTGACGAGCCTCCTCTGGCGTTAATGGTGACATTCTCACAATCCTTAAGGAATCTTATGTATTAACAGTACACACTGTACCTGTAGAGAAGTTCCAGAGCCACGGTGTCTCCATAGTCATGTGACACCACATTGACACGCTGGTTGCTTAGACCCAAGTGGGCTGCCAGGGCCTCCACTATGCTGGCCTGCTCGAAGATGGAGTACCTGTGGGGACGCTGAGAAGTTGACGCACAAGAGGAAATCATGTAGGACTGAGGGCAGGAAAAAGAAGGATGTTTATCCAAATTAGTGGGAATGATCTTGTCGTTTCACTCACTGGCTTGTCACTGAAGCCAAAACCCAGGAAGTCCAGAGCGATGACCCGGTTGAAGCGCTGCGTGAGCGGCTCCCAGATCTGTGAGAAAGAAAAGGACGTGTTTAAAAACCGACAGTGGATTGGAGTGTGTGAGCAGTGAGTACCTTGATCCAGTCGTAGCTAGATGTGGGGAAACCATGGAGCAGAATTACGACATCTGAGCTCCCCAAAGCACCATGGGAGTCTGGTTTGACGACAGAAAATCATGTTCTTTCACATTCCGCAACAACCATTTCAGCCTCTAGGGGGCAGCAGATGCACCGACGCAGCCCATCAACAGTTAGTCGCTCTGTTGGCAGCATTTACAATGTAAAGTGTCTATGCTGTCACGCTGGGGAGTGTTGGATCCGATCTCCTATTACCCTATTTTACCCTTTTTACTATGTGTGAGTGGATCCTGCGTGTTCTTTAAATGAAGCGATAGGAGAAGCTATTTGGGCATAAATCAGTTTTGATCTATCAGTCAAAATGTAGTAAACAGAGCTCTGGGCCTGATCTTCGAGTCCCTGACCAACAACAAAGCGTGTCAGTTCGCAAAGTCTGACTGACTCGATTTCCCTGACCCAGTGTGTTATAATGCAAAGTTAGAATTATGCAGATGGATGTGTCTTCTTCTCATTGGCTGTTCTTCATGGTGTTAATGATCCTCTCCGGATGTATCCTCTGCTGATTGGTCGTCGCCATCTGACTCCTCATGCGATGCAGGTCCTCCTTGTGAAAGCTGTAACTTAGAGTTTTATTGTATTTACTCTAGACACTTCAATGACTCTCTGGTATCTCTGTCCACCATTAACACAGTTGTTGTTTACTTCATTTCCTTCTTTCCTCAAGGTTATCTGTTGGGGTCAATCCTGATGGTCAACAGACCTAGATGCAACGTTCTTAACGTCCATGTAGAAGTGTTCTCCAGATGATGTTAATTTCAACTGAGAACACAGTATTCCATTCACCTATGCTGGCTTTTAATCATTTGCATAAGGTAATGACTATATATTTACTGTTACCATTTTAATCGCTAATTCTTTGTGTAGTAATAATAAATTATTATTATTGTTATTTGTTTCTAATGATGATACTGAATGAAATATCCTACAGGAGGGACTGGAACACATGTACCCCTGTAGAAGATCTCCTGGCCCCGGAAGTGGAAGTGTTTCCCGGCGTTGCGCCACTTCTGCAGGGCCGGTGACAGCTGGGGGGGCGGGATGTGCAGGTAGACGGCCACCAACGGGATGCAGATGAGCCCCACATGAACCCACCACTCTCTCATGTTGAGCTTCTTGAAGTACAAGAAACTATCTATTCCACACCTTCACCGTGGACAACAGAATACCGACACGAAGGGAAACCGACTTAGCTTCGATGGCTTTTAAAGCTAGCGACGGTCAACTCACAGGAGCACGACCTCCTGTGAACTATGTCTGTCCGCGGTGTGTTTGGCACTTTGCCCCGCTGACACATTAGCAGACCACGGAGGTACTCACAGAACCGCTGCGAGCTGTCGTTAAAAGACCTTCGCCCCGTGTTTTGGCTTCATCTCTGCACCAGAAATTCCGGTGGGACGGAAAGTGGCAAAGGTTCGCAGAGAAGGGGAAAACACGAACATGTCTCACTCGGTTGCGTCTGTTGAGAGCCACAATTCGAGCTTGAAACTGGAGTTAACGTTTATCCCACGAGTAACCCGGACAGCCAACCCCCCCTCGGCAGGATTAGTGTAACTAGCGCCACGGTTTTCCTCTTGTCAACCATCATGACCGAGACAGAGTGCGCCATCTTACCCATAGACGATATTTGATGGGTTTAAAGGTCCCAAAGAAGACATGTTGAGTCGTACACTGCCCCCTGTTGGTATGGATGAACATTTGAACTGAGAACATAGGACACTTGAAATCTTTACATTCTGGCAATAAATAAGACAATATGAAGTACATATGAAATAAGAAAATGAAATGAGATGAAAAAAGATGGAATGATGTTAACACATTTGAATTATTTGATAAGTATGTGTGTTAGTATCAGCACATTCCAACATCAATGTTGCACTTAGTTCTTATCAGGCCTTCTGTCCGAGCTCTAAACTTGATTCATATTTTTTTTTTACACCTATTTCACCACAGCATGGAAACATTTTCGTTACAGTTGTACAAAGAGTACAGACAGCGATGCAAAGTCTGAACACGAGCACCATTGTGCAATTCTCAATAGCAACCATTGTTCAGGCTTCAAACACAAGAGTGGCCTTGGTTACCTCAGTGAATACCACCTCTAACCGAGAACTGTACTATGGGAGTGATTAGTCTCTCCTCTTATATCGCCTATTATGACTAATTAAATCAGCAGTAATGTACTAATATGTTCAGATAATTGTAAGTTCATCTGGAAGCTGCAAAAAAGTCCCAAGAGGTTGGATTGCCACTCCTGTGAAGGCATTCAGTAACTCCATTCCATAAATTACTGCATGCTGCTCAGCAAATGAAGAACGTGGCCCTGCAGATAGGCTAAATACATTTTTTATTTTTAAAAACCATACACATTACTCGACAAGTTTCAAATGTAAATCCAATCACGATATCCATTTAAAATGCTCAAGAAAAAACAGACATGAAGTACTTTTATTTCCAAATGTTAAAAGATAAAAAAATAATCCATAAAACAGATGGAAAAACATTCATTCCCATTACAGGAAGAAGCTACAGAACAAACTCCTCATATGGATTTCGCTTGTCTTTTCAAACTCAGTTTTTATGCAATCCCAGCTGCTTTTCTGTCATCTGTAAAACAAGGAGAACACACCATTCCCTCGGTAATTCAACATTTCCACTGCTCCTCCAGTCCACAGCCCCTCAGGTGACAACGGCCAGAAGGCTGCGGGAAGAATCTGCAGCCTGCTGCCCGAACCCAACCTTTAATTAAGTGTAGTGATGTACAAACTAAAGAGCCCCTCTCTTTCTCACCATTTGCACCCTGAGATGAATATTCCAGAACACACATTTTAAGTGGCTAAAACTCCCCCCCCCCATGACGTGCTTGGTGTCGAATCATCCAAAAGGTTGAGTAGGATGAAAGGTATCTTCAGTTATTGTCATAAAAATACAAAGGTACCCTTTTTTATAATTTGTATCAAAATTCTTGTTTTCCCCAAGGAAGGCTAGGAAATAAAGTACCCTGTGCAGATAGATACCAGTGTATGCCTCGTCTTTATTCTTGAAAGATGCACGTCCAAATCTTTAGCGGTTTCCAGTACATCAGGTGCCAAAAAATATTTTACAAATTTAACATTATTGGTGAAAGGGGTTGAAGAGAAGTATTTCTTTTGTCTCAGTTTTTGATTCTGAAAATGTCAACGAACCAGAAATCAGAGGAGTAAAAGTAAGTTTTTCTAAAGCATCTTAAAGCTTGAATGAAATATGAAAATAATTCATTTTCGTTTGACCAAGACGATGTTTGACTCCACC
Organism: Aeoliscus strigatus; assembly: GCA_901007665.1. Classification (NCBI taxonomy): domain Eukaryota; kingdom Metazoa; phylum Chordata; class Actinopteri; order Syngnathiformes; family Centriscidae; genus Aeoliscus; species Aeoliscus strigatus. The sequence goes on from CAAKHB010004330.1 coordinate 6,289, forward strand.
TAAATACACAAAGTTAAAAGGTTCTTTCTTTATAGATTCCTTTTAAATTAAATACTTTTTTCTATGCCTGAGTAAACGTAAAATGTAATAATATACATTGGCAGGGGGACGATGTTTTGCTGATGAAACAGAAATAGAATGCACCAATTTAAAATAAGAGAAAAAAAAACATGATCAGGGCTCGTATCTATCAAGCATCTGTAGGAAGGGAACTAGACTGCAGTGACGTGGGATTTAAAGAACGAGGCAGAATTGTTCATCCAAGAAGTGACAAGAGGTGGAAAATGATGATTGTAGCCAAGGCACATTTATATTTAGTCTATGTGAACTTCTAATTTAAAAATAAATCAGAGCACTGGAACACAGTGCAGCTTTCAACTGTGAAGTGACAAATTGTGTGCAAGACATTTTAGTCCTTTTTGGCAAAAAAAAAAACAAAACAAATTGAGCCAGAACACTTAAATTATCTTGAAATACACTCGCAAGTGAAGCTTTTTTTTCTTGCATGAAATGATCTCTTTAAACGTGTCCCCGAAAACCACCAGAAGACATTTCTGCAGCGTTGTAAAGTCACAAATCTAAGATGCTCCTCCTGAAAGCGACTGAAGAGGCTTGGGAAGCGTCCGACTCTGAGGTAAGACTAGATTTCCCTTGTCCGACTTTCAGAGAGAGTCCTGAGAGATGCTTGCTAAATACAGGCCCTTTGACGAGAGAACCTTTCAACATGTGGAAATCCTTGAACACAATATAATGAATGAAAAGAGAATCCAGAGTTCCAGAAGGTTTTGTGCACATGGAAACTATCAAGAAATGGTAGAAGTAAATATTGATAGCAATGTTAGTGGACAGAGGCCCCAACTGTCTTTCCCCGCCCCCCTTCTCCTGTGAAAAAACACCTCGCCCGGTGGACCTCCCTTCTATACAAGACTTAGTGTTTATCGGTTTGGCTAGAAGTTTCTATATTTATCTACAAATATATCACAAATAAAACTTGCAGGCAAAAATACTTAAGTTTCAATAGAAACACCCTTTTTTTCCTGAAAATACAGCAGTATCTGAAATAATCCTCTCATTCATTTTTTATTCTGTCCCAGTTTTCTGCATCATACATCAGGAAGCTCTTTTGCCTACAAACAGAAAAAAAGTATCTACAAACTTTGTAAACAGACCTGCTTTTTTTTTCCAAAAACATAAATAACTCAAAATATTAACAGCCAATGGAGCAGAACGTTTTGAATGAGCGAGGGCCAAAGAGCTAAATATACAACACCATTCAGATAAAAGAGAAGCTAAAGGTCCGTTCAGATTTCTGACGGACCATCTTCGAGCCAGGAGGACGAGCTCCCCTTTCTTCATTAAAATAATAAGAAGAAGAATAGAAGAATAAAAACAGGTCACTTTCAATCAGTTTATAATCACCCCTTGTTTACCGAGAAAAACAAACGTTACCAAGGAGGGGGGGGGTGGAGACAGAGTTCTTGTGTTGCGGCAGGGTATTAATAAGAACCAAAAAAGAAGACCAAAGCATCCACACCAAGCCGTACATTCCTCTGAATGTTTGACGTTCTCGTAGTCCAGCCCAAGCTAAGCTCCTCGCCCCCCCGCCCCTCCTCCTCTCAGAGTGTTCCTTCGTTGTGTCTGAGTAGAGCTCCTTGGCGGCAGGTAGAAAAGTGGTGGTCGTGCGGCGTGGGGGTCAGATCAGAGGGAGGTCTCCAGGCTGTGTAGTGGGCTCCCCGGGACAGAGGGGCTTCCTGATTTGGTGCCCTCTGGGAGGAGGTGGTTACTGCTCTCGACAGCATTATTGTTCTGGTTTGGGGAGGGAGAGACCTGCACGGTGGGGGGGGCCGTGGTGGGCGAGGGCGGCGTGGGGGTGGCGTTACGGGGGCTGGCAGAATTGCGCTTGGTGGGAGCGTCGTCCTCTGCGTCCGTGTCATCTATGAGGGGAATATGGGGCTCAGAGTCCTCTATCCGGAATTCAGGGTGGGTCATGAAGTTGTGGATGGATGTTCGCGACTCTGGCTTCTCCAGCCCCTCATAGAGGGAGATGGAGCTGCGGAATGCATTCACCACCCGGATCTGGAGGGAGGGGGGAGGGACGGGAAAGGCACACATTTAGCCACATAGGACACGGACGTGTGTGCAGTCTGCAGAGGACCTGGATAACACCACACATCCACGTCTTACTGGGTCAATTCCAGGTGAGTTTTAGGGGCTTCAGAACAAAATTACCAGTGAGGGGGGAACTCTCAGAGACACGTTACAGCTCATAGTACAAATTAGTAGTAGTAGTATATTTGACTGTCGGTATCACATCAGCTGTGAAGTGACATCGAATAGAACGCTGGAATTATTCCTCAGTCGACTTTCCACAGGACGTAGATTAAAACGCCACTGAGCCGTTGAGTGTCGGTTTGCAACCGGGAAACGTGTTTAAGGCTGAAGAAAGTGTCTGGGAACCACAGAGAGTAAAAGGCGTCGTCACTGAGTGTCTCGGGGTGAACTGAGAATGGAGCTGGTGTCTCAGGGAGCACACAAACCAGTGTCAAACCCAATGCAACGCGTGTTTGTAAGTACAGTGGTAGTATTCCACAAAACACTTGTCTGATTAATCACAATGCAAAAAGGGGAACCAAGAGATAAGGAGGCTGCTGTTCTTTAGACAAGAACACATCCAGAGACAGGAGGGAGAGGCTGGACAAAAGTATTCACTGTAGTACTCTGACATGCTCAGAGAGACAGAGAGAGAGAGAGAGAGGGGGACAGAAAGACAGGAGAGAGGAGATCAAATAAAACGACAGAGGGAGAGGGGTGGTCAGTTTCATGTTTGTGGAGGAAAAACAACAACAAAAAAGCTGCGGCAGCCAAGCATGTCGACAAGCTGGTATACGTTTCAAAAAACAGCACAAAGAGAAAAAAAACTCACAAACGAGACCAGAGACTTTGAACCCATGCAGAGCGCGGCGCTACCTTGTGCTCAATGGTAGTAAACCTTTGAGTATAGCCCATGACACATTTCACAGAATCTAAAGAAGAATATGTGGCGAGTCAGTGGGATTTGTTCGTTTTCGGGCCATTTTGCCAACTGTGGGTGGACACGTTCTGCCAACAAACAAGTATTCACATGGAGAAAGAGTCAAGAAAAAAGTGCATCTGGAAAGGAGAAGTCTGGTTAAGTCAGGAAGCCTATGACAGAAACCTGCACATCACTGAAGGATTTGTGAAAAAAACAGACGTATTTAAGAAGCAGAAGAAACACAATGAATCTGTGATCCCACATTACATTCACACACTCAGTTAGAAACTGCTCAGGTGGTCAGCTGGGGAGATCTGCAACAGAGAACGAGTGAGGGTCAAAGAGCACACAGTCCTTCGAGAGGCCGACTGGACGGCTCAAACTTGGATTTCCAGTCACTCGAAGGCACACCACTGCAGAACTCCACTGACACACGGCGATGTTGTCAGAGGTCCGCGCCAGCTATCGTTTTAGACCGTGATCATGGGCGTATACTCAAAACATTTACCCATCTGGGGACTAGACAGCTGCGACACAGACCCATGAGTGCTACGGGGGGACGAGGGGGGACGAGGGGCGGCACAGAGCAGCTGCAGACAAACCTGGTGACCATCAAATCCAGAATATCATTTCTTTTTGTGTCAAACAGTAAATGCACATCACACAACAGTTCAAACCTTTCCAAGTGTGAGACCAAAGCAGAAGCAGAACAGAAAACATGACGACACAGAGAAAACACCTTTGACGCCAGAAGCGACCTGCTTACAGGGTACATGTATATACAGCAGAGTCATCCAAGCATTATGGAGGATGTTGTTGTCTTTTTTTTTTTGGAGAAACATTAGGAGGAGCATGAGAGTAAAAAGTGTCAACGTTAGGTGAGAAGAGAGTGGAGGAGGAAGATGTTAGAAGGACAGAAGAGATAAAATCTCATGCACTAGAGGAGAACACACACTCACACCCCAGAGTGGTAGAAGCGCTGTTGCAGGCAGTGGCAGTAGTAGTAGTAGTAGAAAAGGCTACATGTGTAGGGCTAGAAACATTGGTTACATCGTGCTGTGGTTGGCTGGAGTTGGAGGCCTGCCGCCTTAGAGCCCCCTGAAAGGAAGTTCCACTCTGGAACGCACTCACTACATCCATCTGCGAAGAATCAGACAGCGTGACAGAAGAAAGCCCAGAGGAAATATAACACAACACAGCCAGAGGGGAGAGAAAAGAGAGAGAAATAAAGAGGAGGCACCAGAAACCATAGAAAGAAATGTCACTTGGAAACTGGTTTAGGCATTATGATTCAAAGAGAGAGGGAAAAGGGGGGGCCGGTGGGTTTCAAAAGGCACTGATTGGACGGAGCTCGGAAATCTGACCTCACTTTGACTCTTGTCTCTGCAGCATCTTCCGTCTCTGCAGCTATAGCTTCCAGCTAGTCTGAGGGCATCCAGTTCTCATCAGTACCTTCAGACTAACGGTGTTTTGAGTAAGAACTAGATGAAGGAACCTGCTTTAGCTCTGAAGCAGAGCAGGACAATCAGAGAAAAGGGCTTTTGTTTTATCGGCACCAAAGTCATTCTTTAAGAATGCCAAGAGGACGTATCTTAAGCTGGAGGAGCAACAGAGAGTTAAAGGGTTTATGGCTTTTGATTCCCATGGGTGCTGTCTGCGGTGTTTTGGAGGTGCACAGGAATGCCCACGGATCGTTACCTGAGTCTGGATACGGTTGAGGCCTCGGAACCAGAGGATCTGCCCGCGTCGAAGCTCCCGCTCAGCGTGGTCGATCTCATCCATGTCATCCAGCTCCTCCAGCTCCTCATCTGGGATCTCCTCCTTCTGAGTGCCGTGGCCTGCCGTCTTCAAGAATTTTAAGCGGCTAGTGGGCACTGACGAGATGACCTACGAGACGTTTGGACGGACATGAGCACCGTACTGAAATAACAACATGGGTTGAAAAGGCCGTGACATCATCGGCATCTAAAGAAAGAGTCTTAACAGCTTCTTTGGTTCTTATCAGAGGAAAAGTAGATAAGACTGCATGGAATGTAAAGTATCCTCTTTCCCGACAATTTCATCAGCAAGTCAGCCCGACAAAGATAAGCTCAATCAAAGCTTTGTACTCCAAACAAAACGGTTCAGTATGTGGGAACATTACTCATTCCTACACAGCAACAACTTCCTGTTACTGAGCCGTGTCACCAACCGGCACCGGCTGAGCTACATCCAACACAGGGGGGCAGTGTCCTCTCATGTTATGTGAGCAAGGAAACAAAAGGTGACGGTCGGCTGTGGGTCCACATCGTACCTGTCCCCAAAGCAGAGAGCCAAAACCCAAGAAGGTGCACCACAGCCACTGGTCAATGGTCAGAGCCACGCAGCTGAACGGCTTCCCTCCAAACTGAACGATGATGATCTGGAGGAGCAGGAAGAGACAATCAATGGAGTGGGTTTATTGTGTATCCTGCACCTTGACGTTCTGGCCAAGTTGACAAGATTACAACTCAGTCTGATAGTATTGAGTCCAGACCAAGGATTCAAACTAACTAGCTTGAAAATGGTATGCTCGCAACATCACCAAGAGAAATGAGTGTTTATTGGTGGAAATTCACAGATAAGAAGAGCTGATTTCTCTGGTGGGATTGTTGTGCTGTTCTGTAAGACAGCAGTGACTGTCAGTGTCAACTGGGCTGTCACAGGACGGTTCCATAGAAAGTGGATGCACGTTGGAGCGCTCGCTCTTTGGTCTGGACCTGGTCAGGAAATATCCCCTGAGCGTTTATTATACCTGGATAATGAAGGTACCGAAGACGATACTGCAGAAGATCAAGTTGTTGAAGATGCCTTCAAAGACGTTCCTTTCACCGTGGATCTTGCGGGCGTTGATCTCATTGAAAAGTTGCATCAGTACAAAAGTGTTGAAGACAATGGTGTAGTGCTCAGAAGGCGGAGAGTGGAGGGGCGCATCCCTGCCACTGTCAATGTCAAACATCTTCTCCCCTGTGGAGAAGTCAGAGGGGAGTAATTAGTTACAATCAAGTGAAGGTTTCCCCCAGTGGAGACAAACACATGGTACAAAAGATTCATACCGGCAAAGAGCAGCGTGAAGATGATGATGAGCTGGTACACTCCCTGGCCCAGAATGTTCTTCATCATAGTGCGAGAAATGAGGGGCTTGTTACGGCCATACGGCTTCCTAAGCAGCAGAGCTTCCGTGGGGGGCTCTGTGGCCAGCGCGAGAGAGGCAAAGGTGTCCATAATCAGGTTGACCCACAACATCTGAACTGCTTTCAGTGGAGAGTCCTAGAGGCACAGAGAGAGGGGGGGGGGGGCAAATTAGTTGGAGGAGAAAATTAAAAACCACCTACACAGCTCTAAACAGCAGCAGACATATCTACCATGTCACAAAAATCCAGATAATCTAGTACAGATATTGCAAAATTGGATGACCCAAATGTCATTTGAGGGGAAAAAAAAACAAGTTTATACTGGCTGTGAAACATTTTATGACACCCTCAAGTTTTACAGTTTCTTTTCTATTTCAAGGATCAAAACATCACAGCTGAAATAAATTAGCCTCAGAAGTTGATGCAAAAGTCACTGTATAATGGGAAAGCTGAAACCGACTGTGTAAAACATGATTTGGACAATAGAATTTTATTGCATTTCAGTAAAAAGGGGACGGATGAGAGCTTTCTAAAGCCAGCGGGGTCTAACTTTTGATGTTGTAATGAATGACACGCATTCAGTTTCAGGAAACAGCAGACTGAGCGCATGACTTTTGTTACATAGGACGTTAAACAACCTACAAGCAAACTTTAACCATGTTCAAAGTAGACCGATGACAGATATAGCATCAACAGACGCTGGAGACAAATAATGATGGGGAGGAAAATAATAACAGGAAGAAGAAAAGAACAACAGGACATGAAATGTGGAGACTAAATATTCTCTATGTTCTCTTCTACTTTGAGTGTATTGATGACTCTGTATTGGCGTGTAAATACATATCTAGGTACCATACACCAGGGATCTACTGCGACAACCCAGTGTCGGTTGCTGCCTACCTGTGTGATGCAGGCTCCAGTGAACGCCACGATGACGGCCACCACGTTGACAGTCAGCTGAAACTGAAGGAATTTGGAGATGCTGTCGTACACGTTGCGCCCCCACATGACAGCTTTGACAATACTGGAAAAGTTGTCATCGGTCAGAATAATGTCGGACGCCTCCTTGGCAACATCCGTGCCGGCGATACCCTGGAGACGGAGAGAGTGAGAAAGATTGTTGTTGTTTTTTTTCCTTTGTTCAACATCGCCACTGTTGCTGCACGTGTGTGAACGAGAGTGGCGGCAGACTCACCATGGCAAAGCCAACATCCGCTTTCTTCAAGGCAGGACCATCATTTGTCCCATCTCCTGTCACTGCCACCACCTGTCTCTGTTCAACCACTGTGCTGTCAATAATTCCTGGAAAAGGGAACATAAAGGATGTTAAGAATGGAAAAAGCTGAAGTCCTCATGGCAAACTCATTCAGTCATACCACACAAAGTGGTACCTTTGACTAAAGTGTGTTTGTCTGTGGGGGACGACCGCGCCAACACTCGTAGTTTGGGCCAGATCTTGTCGATTCGTTCTTGTTCAATCTAGGAATAGAAGAGACAAACAAAAATATTTAGAGCCACAAAAATTCAGTCATATCTTGAGTGGAGTATCTTGCTGTTGCCCACCTCTCCTTTTTCATTGCGTATCCTTCGGTTGAACTCTTTGCCCTCCAGGCAAAGGAAGTCATCTCCAGGCTGCAGGATGCCACATTTGGTGGCGATTGCTCGAGCTGTGTTGATGTTGTCCCCGGTTACCATCCGCACTGTGATGCCGGCACGCTGGCATTTCCTGATTGCATCTGGGACCTGAAGAGAAGCAGAAAAAAAAACGGATGAAATGAGTCACTGAAGGTGAAAAATCTTCTGTATGTTCTCTGTTTTGTTGAATCCAGTGATTCTCTCCTATTCTTTCAAAGTCAGCTTTGACCAGAGCCTGTTTCAAAGTGGCGCCACCTTGATTACAGCATCACTTGACATTCACTTTTTGCTTTCCTCACAAGCAAGTGTACAACAAAGTCTGATTCAGCAAGCTAATCCAGGAACCTCTGGGCGCGATGCGGAAGAAAGCCCAGGCGCACGGGAGTTGGCGTGACACTGAATTTAACGCAATGATTCAGTGCCTGCCGAAATATCGATACAAATGCTGCAACGACAGCAAAAAAAAAAGAACAGAATAGAGTATGGACTAATACTCACCAAGGACAAATGATTCCTGTTCCCAACAAGATCATTTGTTTACTTGCTGACACACCAGAGTTGTGATTAAGAAGACTGATCTTCCATAGCGAGATGTTCCAGACTTACAATTAACGTCGTTTATGACTTTATGTAACAATAATCAAGCAGTGAATGGCTTGACTATGGAAATCTGCCATGTCATTTATCTTAGATTCTGTGATGTCGTCTCCCAGCAACAGTCTGCACTAAGACTCCAGCTACCGGCCTGATCAGCGACTTACCTCGGGTCTCACGGGGTCTTCGATGCCCACCACACAGATACACGTCAGCCCAGTGAGGATATCGTTTTCATTATCCCAGTCGGGCTCGCCGTCAGCTCCTGTGAAATCTCTGTATGCGAGGCAAATGGTCCTCAGGCCCTCCGAGGCCATGGGCTCGATCACCTTCTTCACCATGTCATCACGATCCCGTGGGCGAAACACTTTCGATTCCCCGTTTGCCGTCAGGATTTTATAGCACCTGGGAGGGGAAACGAGGAAAATGACATTAGGATGCACATAGAACATCAAGAAGGATGGAAATGAGGAAGATGGAGTCCTGATGGGTGATGGTCAACACAATGTGGTGACATGGAATGATGAGGGCAGAGGAGCACACTTGAACGGGTGCTGCAGTGTTGAGAAGTCAAATTAAGCCCTCTGCGGGTTAAAAAGAAGCCTGCTTGGTTAAGAAGCTTACGGAGTTGGTACCAGCTCATTTTCTCAGTGCCTGTTTTTAAGTCGCAAAGTAAGGGGCTTGGGTGGGATGCACTTCGACTTCTTAGCTGTTTAAGACTTTTCACTTATCATTTAGTGCGCGCTCTAGCCAGCTGGAACAACTGAAACCCACCAGAATCTCACAGATCACACACGTCAATGTATCTAAACAAAACACGCGCCCGCCAAAGAGTCTTCTCACTTTTTAAGGAGGATTTCAGAGGCCCCTTTGCTGAACATCCGGTAGCTGCCATCAGCCATCTTCAACACGGTGCTCATAGATTTGCGGACTGAGTTGAAGGTGTACACCTTGTACAGTTTCTCTTCAGGGATCTCTTGGCGAATAGCCTGGTAGTCGCGCTTTAGGTCCGTAGAAAACCCAAGCAAGGCACATTCTGTCTTGTTGCCCACCTGCCGTGGCAGCCCCCCTTCTTTCTCAGGAGGCTGGAGGGCAAGAAGTGAAGATGATGATTAAAACTTCTGAAGAGCAGTGGCAGCAGTATATGTATGAGTCACACTGCTTACCATGATCTTTGTGGTGTAGGCGCAGTTGACAGCTATTCCCAGAATCAGGATGTCTAAAATGGAGGAGGGGATGTTCTCTGGGTCAGGGACCTTCTTGTAGTGTTTCTCAGCAATGAAGGCCTGCACCACAGTCATGCGGTTCATGGTGAGCGTTCCAGTCTTGTCAGAGCAGATGGCTGTAGCGTTGCCCATAGTCTCACAGGCGTCCAAGTGTCGCACCAGGTTATTATCTTTCATCATTTTCTGTAGAACGATACAACCATAGGAAGACAGTCTTATTTTCATTAAGTCTTCATTAAAGAGCCAGTATCATCTCTTTGTGGTGTGAAATACATGTTTTCTGAGCTTCCTAGGAGTAGCTGATGTATATTGATAATACATTAATGAGCTTTACATAATATGAAAATTGAAACTAGCAAAAGGAATATATACTAATGATATGAGATTGAAATAAAGAGCTCGCTGATTGGATGACTTTCTCTCTAGGAATACGGCTCCAGCTGAGGAGATGATACCTTAGCTTAAAGCTTATCACCGAGCCAAGTCCCCTCATCTTATCAGCCTAGCCTGTGAGTTTTAAACTTCGTGTAAGCTAGTTAGCGGGTGTCACCTGACATAGCCTGGGATAGCTTACCTTAACAGAGTATGCCAGGGAGATTGTTACAGCAAGTGGGAGGCCTTCAGGAACAGCCACCACCAGGACTGTTACGCCGATGATGAAGAATTTCACAAAGAACTGAATGTAAATGGGTGTGCACTTCTTGACCCAGGGAAGATTCTGGATCCAAAAGGTGTCAACGACAAACAACACCACCAGGATGATGACAGTGATGGCTGACATAACCAATCCTGGAGGTCACGGATTGGCAGGAAAGAAAGAGAAATAATCAAGAAACAATCTAGACAGCAGCATTCTGCCGTTGTATTTCAGTGAACACAATGGAAAACATTATTAGAAATGAGAAGCGAGTATGGAGTGTGATACACATTATTCAGTTATGTGTGTTTTCATCTGACTCACCTGCTTTGCCGATTTGTACAGCTAATTTGGTCAATTTGCCCTGGAGAACAGATTTCTCTTTCTTTGGAAGGTTGGCTTTCTTCTTCTCCTCTGCATCTGCTCCCTCATCACTGTTCAGAGGCTGCATTTCCATCGCGGCACCATCCTGGGCTTTAGCTGCAGTGCAGAAGCGAAGGAACACGCAGTAAACACAATGGCGGACGTCCCACAAAATAAGAAAGGATTTGCACAAATGTTAGTCATGTTTACCAGAACAAAAATGAGGCTGAAGCGGATTTTATTTTACAGTTTTTCCTGCGTCAATTACGACCTTTGTTGACTTTGCAGTTATCTGACAGCACGACCATTAAAAGAAAGATTTGTATGTGAAAGTAGGAAACAGGGTTAACTAGCTTGGCATTACGATCTCTGCTGTCAAATCATTTTTAGACAGCAGCCACATCAGTTTTCTAGTCCCATTCCAGTGAATCTCTGCCATCTCTTCCTCAATCGTTCACTGACCCACTCCCCCCCCGACACGCAGAATTAACAGGAATCCAAAACCCACATCTGCGCAGGTAATCTCAGATAAGCAAAGCCTTGGATGGTGAAAAGAAGAGGAGAGGCAGCCGGAGCGCCAGCAGGGGCTGGTCGGCTGTGTCGCTTGCCGTGAGAAAATCATTAGCTCTGCTGGGCAGAGATGGCTGCTGTCACTGCTGAAGGACAATTGACACATCTTTTGCCTCCTCCTGCCCAGGCAGCCCCTGTCCACCCTGTCACTGTCTACTTCCTATGGTGTTGATTGTTGATGATGTGAATGCATGCAGCAGGGGGAGGAGGGGCATTAACCGTGGGCTACTACAGCTGCTGTAGACTGCGCCTTGTCCGGCACTTACATGGCCTGTGTAATCTCAGACTAAAGGATTACGGTTGATTCCTGGCAGACAGAGAATCTGTGCACCAGGGACTAGTGCCAGGGTTGTGGTCACAAACCCAAGCATGGCTGACCATAGTGTCCCAGCCGGACTACGAGACGGGCTCGCCGGCAGTTCCCATTAACAGCCTTATCTCAGTCTGAAATTGGACGGCTCGCAGTTCAACTCGAATAGTTCAGATTTAAACATTGATAGAAATGAAATACTGAAGACCTGAGGGGGGTGGGGGGTAGGTGGAAAGCAGATGTTCTGGCCCCAAAATTGTTGCACGGTTTTAATCTCCTCATCACTAATCGCTATAACTGGATTCAGTAGCACCTGCTGCTCAAAGTGCGATGTGCCAGGGGAGGACGAGGAAAGAGGAGACACACAGGAGGGAGGGTCAGACAGTACAATGGGTCTGCCAGAACAGCCAGTGCTAAGCACACACTGACACGGGGTCATGCCAAACTCAGGCTCCTCACTACTTTCATACAAACCCCACAGCAAATTACCCGGTGCTGTTCAACGGGGAAGAGAGCACTGATACAAAAGAAGGCTGATACAGTCAGTGAGGCACAAAGCGGAGAGCTAATTACACTTGTGTGTGGGCAAGAAACTCACCTTTCTTACGATTTTCTACTGATCCATCCTGTTTCTTGTCTGTAAAAACAAGCATACATAATAGAGTTAGTAGCTGTGAGCTCTGATAATTATTGTTGCTGATGAAACAGGATCAGAAAAAACAAATTTCATCATAGTTGTCAAAAGGGAATTGAAAGGTAAAGAAAGTGAAAACATCAACGCAGACAGAATCCCCGCGATGAAAAGCTGGGGAAGGTGGTGCATAGTAATACTTAAGTGGTGTGAGTACTAACTTCTTCTCTGTTTCTTCTTCTCCTCCTTTTCCTTTTTCTTCTCCTCTTCGTCGTCGTCATCGTCCTCACCAGCCCCAAGTAAAGTGAAAATAATTCCAGTTTGAGAGTTGACACCCACAGCGGTGACCACCATTTTCCCTGAGCCTTCCATTACATGCGTGCCTTTGGACAGAGGAGGAAAATAAGTCAGTAAAGCAGAATAGGACTGAAGTATATTATTCTTCAGGTTGCTTTTAGCTTGTCCAAACCACCTCTCAGTCATATGTTGTGAGTGTTGAGTTGCTGTGGATTTTTTTTTCTCTCAGGACAAAAAAAAAATACCTTGCAAGGTCAAGAACAAAAGGGAAAAGCAAACCATGACGAAACCATCTTTAAGTTCTTTGATGGCTGGATGACGGTGATTCAGCCTGAGGTAACGGAACGCAGTGGTGGAGCAATGTGATCATACACAAAGACAATCCGTCAGGGGAGGTGATCAATGGAAACGTCCATGTTCAGAAAGAAACAGAGTTGGAGGAGTCAATTCAATAGAAGGACGTGAGAGTATTTACATGAAAGGAGTGCCGGATGTGTAATGAACAATTAAACAGGTGCAGCAGGACTCTGGCACCAGTTCAATATTAGTCTTCTTTGACATGACAGTCCATTAGAGGTGCTGATGAACTCTTTGACCTCATTATTTCCTTTAGCTAGAAGTGGCAGTGGCTTCTTTTGGAATAGTCATAAGATGATATGCAAACATTAGTTTCACCAGTTTGTTTCTTCTTCACATGACAAACCTCTTTTTTAGGCCTATATTTGAAAATGGTTTGACCATTGTGAACAGAGTAGATCGCTACAATCTGAAAGGTATCTAACGGAACTGGTATGTCTGGTGTCGTAGTCAAGAAAACACTTGTGAGATTTGTTCAGATGTGTAAATATCACTTTGGGTTACCTGATAACAGCATTGGATCTTTTTCTTGTGTTTTCTTGACATGGTCGGATTCTCCAGTGAGGGAGCTCTCATCGATCTTCAAATCGTTGCCTTGGATGAGGACTCCATCAGCAGGCAGAAGGTCACCTGAAACACACTAAACTAGTGAATGTGGAGCTTAAAAAAAATGACAGTCAATTGATAGAAACACAGATTAAATTGTCGATGGAAGCATGTGATGTCAAATTGTGCATCGTTGAACCGGCAAATTACACTGAAATTCAATTAACCAACAGCAGAAATGACAACATCTCGTACCATATTTTATTTGTGCAATGTCGCCAACCACGATCTCAGCCACAGGAATCTGGATGACTTGTCCTCCACGGACAACAGTAAATTTTTGTTCCTGCTCAATGCGGCTCTGAAGGCCCCTGAACTGCTTCTCTTTACTCCAGTCATTAAACGCCGTTACCAGCACCACACAGATCACAGAGAGGAGAATGGCAGCGCCCTCAATCCAGCCTGCTTCCGACTCGTTTTCATCCTCCACACCACCAGCAGCCTTTCCACAGTCTGCAGAGAAACGGAGGCAAATCCCAACAGTCAACAGTGATGTGCAGAAATGGGAGGTACAAAAGAAATTAGAAATGTTGAAGACAGGGCAGAATTGACCAAAAACAAATGAACCCCCCCAAAAAACTTCCCATCATATGCTGACACAAAGATTGATGTTATAATTATACAAAAACTACATGCATCAACATGTACCTTAAGAGATTTACAGGACCTTTTATTTTTTTTCAAAGTTACATATATATGTAATTTTTCAAATTGTCATGATGAAACTGATGAAAAAAATTCAAATTCAATTAAAATGAACTTTCAGTTCTTCATGTTCATGTTCCACTGTGCCAGTCATTTCTTTTGCAATCAGGGGGTTATTGTTAAGCACTGCGCAGAGACAGATTAACAATGAGAACAGAGAAAAAGAAAGAGCACGGTTATAAAACAAAACTCACCTTCTCTTTCGGCATCTGGAGGTTTATAAAAAGAAAGGCCTAGTGAAACTATGGCTGCCACTTCTAGGATAATCAGTGTGACATCCTGTAGCGCCTCCCACACTAACTGTAAGAAAGTCTTGGGCTTTTTAGGTGGTATAAAATTCTGCCCAAATGCTGTTTTCCGCTTCTCTATGTCTGTAGGCTGCCCACTTAGACCTGGAGAAGAAGAGACAGGAGGACATGAGTTCAACTCGATCATGGAATTAAAATGATACACTGCAGAATATTTTCACATCATAATAGCGTTTCGATGCGTCATTTCATGTGACAGATGATGCAGTCAGTCTGTACATGTTTCATCCCGATCACAGTGTAGTAAGTGAGCTGTACTCACAAAACCGGGCCTCTGACAGTGTTATGTGCAAAAGGAATCAGCGTTTTGACAGGACACTGTGGAGGCGACAATGCTGGCACACAATGGCACACATTCTGTGGGCATGTCAAACATTTCGCCTCTTTCGGGCTTGCACGAGAATTTGAGATGTCAATCACAATAACTACACTACACTAACGACTGCAGGACGACATTTGTTACAGCAAATTTAGCCTCACGGGATCTATATGTTACTATCTTGTTATAGACACATCTCTGACATCTGCTTGCCCTGAGACCCATTCATCCATGTGCACAGAGCATTCTGCAGCGATCCATTCAATGCCTCCACATTCAAGGCATAGTCATATTCAAAAGGGCCTTCACACGTTTGATGATGCATGACAGTTTTTCAGTTCTATTCATGCAGACGGACTGTGTGTTGGTGGCTGTGTGTGTTTGTGTGTGTGTGTGAAGGTGGTACAGAATTGGGGGGCCAGGGAAGAATGTGTGAAACTGCTACTGACAGGCAGATGGGGGGTGGGTGTGGGTTCGGATGAAGGTGCAAGGGACTGAGACTAATGAAGAGTGGAGCTACTGACGACTGAGGAGAAGCTGCACTGGGAATAGTATCGTCTCATCATCGTCGGGTCAATGTTTGGTCGTGCAGGAAAACATACTGCAATGCAAAAAAATGTCTGCCTATGCATACTAGATGGAAGATTTGTAGTACAGAGCAATTTAACTAAACTCCTCAAATGAGGCTCACTTCATGTCCATTCCCTTACGATGGAGCTTTCTAGTAGAGATGAAGGCAGTTCACGTATGAGGTGTTGAGTAACTGGACTATTGAGCTGCTAATCATTTACTTGACATCAGTTGTATGAGACATTAATGCTTGTGGAAACTCATCACTCATATTAAAGTTTCCCATGGGAAAATTCACACTAACTTTGTATTCTATTTCTATCTTACAGATTGTCCATGATATTCTTGGCATAGTCTAGATGTCAACCCTGTTAGATGTTTCAGAAGCATAATACAATAGAAAATAAACACAAACTATGCATAAGGCTGAGATCACAAATGAAAGGTTTCTGTGAGTGGAAGCCATCTCGAGACTGTGTACACAGGTGGAGAGCTGCCACACGCTCACCTGGCAAATGTCACCTACAGGATTTGGAACTGTGCAGTAGAACACACCGAATGATAGTGACATCAAATCAAAATCCTTGCAGTGGCTTAAAAAGTAAACATCGAAACAAGTTGGCGCATTCTTCTGGGAATGGAAAAAAGGAAGGGATTTTCTTAGACTCATGGGACTGGGATACAGAACAGTTAATGGAGGGGTGGGATGCTCGCCATTATCTTCTACCAGGCAATTTAGCAAGAATAAAGACTGTATTAATAAAAAGAAAACAGCTTAATTTTGACATTTCCCTTGGAAAAGGCCAAAATCCACAGGTATTCATATGTATTCTGAGCAAAACAAATGCCAGAAACATCTTATTTTCAGAGCTTGGCGACACCATCTCAAATTCTCCAGTAACCAGCATTTAATATACAGCCAGGTTGTGGTTCCCCCAGAAGGAAAGGGATTTCTCATGTGAGTCACTGCATGAGTGTTACAGCTTTCACATACCTCCCAATTGTGACATGGCATTCTAAAATCACTGAGAAGATGTATATTTTTAGGACTTTTATTAATGGGTGACTGTATTTTTTTAGCAGTGCCTTGATTCACCCACAGTTTTGCCTGAAAGCTGCCCACTCTGTTCTGAAAGCTGATTGGAGGTTAAGGACACCTCAAAGGTTCGACGCATCCATCCTGCTGACGGCCCTTCAGCAACAGCTCACTTCTCCACACAGAGTCAATGAATTCTTGTTCCAACATTCTAAGCATGTTCCCAAGTGAACGTAATTGCCTGAATCCTCCGAATTTCAGCTATTGATTCTTGCTTTGGTAACCCTTTTACACTGAGGTAGTAACTTAAAAATCAGTTAAGTATACCCAAAATTTCTTTGAAAAGGAGAGAGGAACAAGACAATACAATGCTTAAGCAAAGTGGCAGATAACCAATTTTAGAACCAATTCGTGACTGAAACCTGTCAGTAGATTATCCCGAAATACCATTTACATGGTTTTGACATAACCTAACACCACCACGTCCTGGAGGGGACTCGCTAGCACAGCTCCGCTGAAAGGCTCTTTAGTTTATTCTGAGGTTGCTGCTCCCTAACTATCTCTCACCCTGACTGAAAAATGCTGGTGATACCTTGTTTAATTTTATGTCGTAGTTTACCTTTGCATTACTATTGTATAGTATGCAAATGACAGAACAGTCAACACCTGGGCACTCCAGCGGATGAACACACACACACGCACGCACGCACGCACGCACGCACGCCGGCCTGAGCGAATCTTAAGTCAAGTATCTTATCACTAACATTTTAAGTAAGTATCCCTAGTTAACCCCTTGTGAGTACTGTCGTTTAAGCCACCAGTGAGTGGTGAAAGTTTGACTTCACTAAGGACTAGTCAGCGTAAAACAAAATGTCATCTAAGTTTTATATGACAATAAAGTTGACTTTGACTTTTGACTGCATTTACATTGAGCCTACAGTGCAGCACGCTGAGATGGTGCTTACAATGGATGGCCTACTTCGAAGACATCCTGTCTGTTAAAACGACATGAAACAAAGTCAGGGCAGTGTCTATTTCTATTTGAAACGAGGGGGATCGGCGAATCCAACCTGAACTGATCTGACCTGGAAGGCCGAGTAACAGCGTTTTCAATCCTGTGTTGCTCAGGCCAGTTGAATCTGATTTGTT
>CAAKHB010004330.1:23786-110453 GCA_901007665.1 Aeoliscus strigatus
TATCCCTAGTTAACCCCTTGTGAGTACTGTCGTTTAAGCCACCAGTGAGTGGTGAAAGTTTGACTTCACTAAGGACTAGTCAGCGTAAAACAAAATGTCATCTAAGTTTTATATGACAATAAAGTTGACTTTGACTTTTGAAACGAGGGGGATCGGCGAATCCAACCTGAACTGATCTGACCTGGAAGGCCGAGTAACAGCGTTTTCAATCCTGTGTTGCTCAGGCCAGTTGAATCTGATTTGTTTGCAATTGTGAAAACTGCAATCAACGCTACACAGACCCTTTGAGAGGACGCAGTTGTTCTTTTAACTGTGACTGTTGCAGACATTAAGCTAAGGATATGAGCTAATTAATGGGCTCCAATCATTGGGCATTCACATGCGTGGCTGACGATGTGCAGGCTCACTGAAGATGTTCTTGATGGTAAAAGCACATCATTTTCAATTACGACAAGTTATGCCAGCACACCACTCATATGTCATTATAAGGTATATGTAGCAAAAGCAAGGAAAAAAACAAAACAGCCAAACTATATTGACACATTGATGATCTTACCCACCGACGGTAATTCATCATTCAGAGGAATCAGCCCCTCCTAACAGGGAGAAATAAATGCAACAGTGGTGACATTTGGTAATTTACGAATTTCTCAGATTAATAAAGTATCTAATCATCCATCTAACAAGCGTGTGCCATGTGTGCCAGGATGCCAGCAAATTACGCTTAATGCCATAGTATGTCCTATGAAGTGTGAAATTTATTGCTGAGAACAAGTAAGAGAGGATGGGAATTTGGTTTCAACAGAACTGCAGTGATTTGCTGTTAGCCTAAAGCATAGCAGGGGATTGAGCACAGAGCCCCAGCTGTGATACAGTGGGAGGAGCCTGCAAATAAAGTCACAGTTCAATGTGCGGATGCAACCACAGCCCAATCAATAGGTGTGTTCTACTATACCCAAGCACCTGATGCAGTCTCCCAGTCCAAAATTAATAATAATCGCAGCACGCTGCTGAGACTGCTAGTACGCGAGTACTCTCTGTTGATGAGCTATCATCTTCAAGATCAAACCAGTTTTGTTTTAGAAAACTAAGGAAAACACCTTATTGATTCACAAATTGATAACAAAAACAGAAAAATAATGCAAAACTAACAAATTTTAGACTGGTTAGGAAAATGTTCCCCATCATAAACAGGTAAAGGTTGGCTAAAGCAAATAGCACCAAGCCAACTGATAAGCAATCTCTTTATTGGAATTGATTTATTTTATGCTGCAATATACTGCAGCTCTGAACTGAAAGTACACTGACCATGGGTGCTGGAGAGCTTCTCTCTTGTTAAAAAATGCAGATGTTTGACCCTAAAGTGCAGTGGGTATCTTGAAACCCTTGGTGTTATTTCTGTAAGCATGTGTTGCACACAGAATCACATAATTCCCTAATGCTCAGGCCTGGTGGGCTGAGTTTCAAGCCCATTAAGCAGCACATATTGATTAAATTGCAGACGCTTGATGACTCATATCAATTTATCAGGTAAACCTAGATACAATTAAAGAGCAATAACACCCCCTCCCATGAGCTGTATGACATTCAGATCTTAACGAACCTTGTATCAATGAAGTATAGCCAAGTTCATGAGATTCCATGAAATCTGAACATAATTACTGCAATGAATAGGATTTAGTCTGAGGGTACTGTGTTGTACTTCATTAGTTTGACCTATGTCTACCGGATAAATTGGTGAGTAAGTGTTTGTGTTTCCTGGGACGAAGTATGTGAAGGAACGCAACCTAACTGCAACACCACAAACCTCAAACATTACAATTTATCACATGTTCAGCTCTAAACTGTTCCAGCCAAGCACACACTGCTATGTTTCAAAGCATGCATCTAAGAGGGAGAGTGGAATTCAAACTAAATAAACCTGTTGATGCCTGATGCTACCCAAACGGAAGGCTTAAAATACACCTTGGTGCAGAAGCTTCTTGTTGCTGTCAATCAACTCAATCACAATAACCTTTATCATCAGAATCAAAGTGATTCTGCATTTATAGAACCATTAACAAGATTTATGCCATTGCCTCAATTCACATCCATCCATCCTTACATTAGTCAGATTAAGTATAAAAATGCATTCATGACAACAAGTGTGTCAAGTGTAGTGTCCGAAATCCTCAAAACAGTCAGCTGAGTAAACAACACAGGTCATTTCTTACCCTGAACACCATCTTGGCAACATAGGGTAGATGAGCCTACAATGTCTTTCCTTGTTTGTCATAATGGTGTTTGCAGGGTATTATTTGAGAATCATATGAGAATTTGTCCTGAAGACTGAATTCACACTCTGCTAATGGAGACTAGAATTACCAGTGCCACATCTGCCATGACTCCCTCAGGGAAATGATTATAAGTTGGCAAGAGTCTCAGTGTAAGATTTCCCTGTTCCGCAAGGCCTGGCAGGCTTCATTGGGAGGAAATCCCCCAGCATTCGCTCCATCTGCACCTGAGGCGTGCTGCTCCAGTAGGTCCGCCACCATGTTGTAATCGCTCAAAATGATGGACAGTCTAATAGTACCGAGACCATAGTTCATCCTTCTCAAATTCAAACCATTGGTATGTTAATTGTAACATTAATTTTAATCAAAGCCCATGAAGTGGAAGATCTTTGGTGATACCCAACATTACATGGTGGGATGAAAAATAACTGTAGCGGCATCATGACAAATTATATTTAATGTCCTCCAAAGAGGCAGTGCTTTGAAGTCTTAGCCTCAGAAATTTAGTTGAAATAGATTAGTACAGCGTACACAGCTGCAACAGGAAAGTCCAGTAATACTTCTTTGGGTGTAAAACGAGGCTTGGAAATGTGGAGGATTAGTGGCCTAAGACGTTTGAGAAATAACCATCCAACTAATTAGAAATCCCTTTTCAATTGTCAAGCTCCTGTAAGCCAAGCAAATGACAAATGAGCTGATTGAAACTATGATCAAAACTCAGTGGCCATGCACAATGCGGAACAGTACTTGCTGCAAGAGGAAACAAAATATGGACCTAATCATGTTTACCGGTAGAGCTACAGATGTAAAAAAAATACAAGTAATCACATAATCTTTTACTTCTAAAAATTGGACAAAGCATTCATTGTAAACTTAGTATAATATAATGAGGGGATGACGGAATGTGCCCTCTTGCATTTGTGGAAGAGCTAATGTCACTCATGCCCCAAACATGACAGGACTCCAGGGTTCACCAGCTTGCCACAGCAACATGCGTGTTTGAGCATCACACATGCTTTCAACAGCCAAACACCTAATCAGCATTTCCCATGCGCGGTTCACACAACGGCCTCCTGGCTTGTAGGACGGACAAGGAGAGAGGCATACGCTGTGCACATGTCACGTCATCTCCCTAATGGAAACGTCAAGAATTAAACAGGAAGGTAATGACTCGGGTCGTGAACGGCTGATGATTTGCACCGTTGTGTCGCAGGGTATTTGCGACATCCTTTTGGTTAGATCAAGCCTATGGAATGTTTTTCTTGCTTTGAGACACTGCATACTGAGGACTGTTGCTGCTACAGTGAATATGCGGTGCCGTTTTAATCTGGGATCAAACTGAAAATCCCCTCCCATAAGAGTTCAGTCAAGGTCATACTGGCGATTAGGCAGACTGTCTATAGAGAGAATCTAAAACAGAGCACAGTGTTGCAGAAATGGGGGAAAAAGACTGTATTGTTGAGAGAGGTACTGAGGTACATACAGAGGTACTGTTGTAACTCTGTATGTACGAACATTTTTCACGGTGCTGTTCTATATGGTGACGAATGACTCCCTCTTCTAAAGATGACCTCACTCCTTCCATAACATGTTCAAATCATTACTTCCAGCCTCCTGTTTTGTCCAGCACATGTGGGACATTAACCTGCCTGAAGCCTGGTGTTGTGCCCAGGCAGACAGCTGGTCCGTCTGAGACACACAGACACACACACACAGAGGAGGCACAGAGGTGAAAAAGGAGGAGGGTGTGTGTGTGTGTGTGTGGGGGGGTTGTGAGGGGCATATCCGCAAGTCTTGAAATAGAGCAGGACTGGCCCAGGTCAGAGCCAGCCTGCCTGGCCACCTGTCTGGCATATGAGTTTTCCTTGGAAGTGATGTCAAGGTGTCCATAATGTGGGTGACAGGGCTAATGATACGCCTTCTGAACTATGTACGCACCACATCATCACGCCAACAGTAGTTGCTACTATAACACCTGTAAATATCCTGAAATCAACCAATTCAACAGCATTTGGGGGGGGGGGTGAAAGTGTTACTGTACCCTCTATAGGTGATGTTTTTAACCGGTTGCAGAGTCCTTGAATATCTCCATAAGTTTCCCCAATTTTGTTTAACGCCTCTGCGCCTCTCAGTTCCATTAAGGAGCGCAGTTCTTTGAGTGTACAGCCAAACTCTCCATCATGGTTGGCCTCCACTATGGAATTCTTCACCCCACTGTACGAGTTGTTCGCCATTGTTGTGCTGTTTTGCACACTAATGCAAAGCTTCGGGTTAACAGTGGGGGTAAAAAAGTGTTGTCCTGGAAAAGCTTAAATCCTCAACAGTGGCAGCTCCCATAAAAAGCTGACAGGCTCCTCAGAGGCAGGCGGAGTCATATGCCAGGTAGCAGGGCAGGGTTATTACAAAACACGCCATTTCCCTTGGAGAGCTGAGTTCCTAGTCTTTCATGGTGACAGAGGATCACCCGCAGAGCCGGAGATCACCATGCATGCAGCTCTGAAAGAGAACACACACAGAAATAAACCGATATCAGTCTCAAATAACAACAAAATAACATGATCGACAAAAGGAAAACAAAAAAACATTTTGACGACTGTGTCTGCACTGAAGCGTCGTTATGTTTGCAGTTTGAAACATGGAAACGCCTGATACAGCCTCTTGGATGTGGAGATGATGAATGAACAAGTACAAAACTGTTTTCAATTACCGCAAAGACGTTTTGTTTGGCGTTCATCACCTGCAATAAAATAATAATAAATTTCACATTTTGTGACATTGTTGGACTTCATATGTCTCAGTGTGTTTGGTTTAACTTTAATCATGATGTATAAACACAAACTGACAACCCACACTGTGCAAAAGATTTAGCAGCAATAATACTGTGCCAAACCAGGCACACAATAATAATACAAATCACAAGAAGCAATAATAATAATCATTAATTAGGGACACACATACAGATTGTCATGTAATCATTGTATTTAGGTCTTAAAAAATGCAACAAAAAAACAACATGACCAGAAACTGCTGAACTCATGGGAAAGGATTTCTGAATTCTGCAGCTTCTTTCCAGCTGCATTGGTTATGGGAGCGAGGACCGACTGACTGATTACCTCAGGAAAAGCCGTCTGTAAAATCTAATTAAGACTATCTGCGGCATCAGGGAGCTCCATGGTGCTCAACATGGGAGAGTTCATTCTAATGAAAGGCTGCTGTCCATTCAGCTTAAACAAGTCTCAACACAATGCAGCTAATTCATTCATGCTGAACCAAGTTGAAAACAAACACGGGACTGCAGGCATACTATCTCAATACAATTAAAGCAGAAATAACGCCTGCGAGATTCTACAGACGAAGAATGGTTGATGGCTTGAGTGTGTAAGGTTTGCTACATTTGTGGACAGTAGGACTTTGTCTACCTCGGGATTCAAACTCCTGACCTTCACATCCTCAAACCTCCTTAAGGTTACTTCATGGGAAATTATGAGTTTTATTTTCACTTCATTTCATTCACTTTATTTTCAAAAATGACTGAATAAGGTGAGGTTGATTTCAAACAGTTATGTTAAAAAGTAAACATGGTTGTCCATCAGATCGACAAATAAAAGCAGTGTAGCCAGGCCTTCTTTGAAAAACTGTTGCAGTTATCTCTCATTGTGGCACCAGCTGGAGCGGGTTTTTTCACTTCCTGAATTTTGGATTGGATAGCACGAGGATCAAAACAGGGCTGAGAGAATACCATTCATCCTTCTTTACACCAAACAAGCTTTCAACCATCCAAGTCTGAACTAATATCCCAAACTCCAAATATGTCAGAAAATAAAACGGGGACACAGATGCAGAACAATAGATAATGTAGTCCTTATTAATGCTCACTGCACAAATGAATGCTTGCAGCTTATTCCATTGAGATTCTTGGAAACTATTCTGTCACATGTTGAGAGTCTATTTGGAGCCATCTGCCATGGAAAACGGGACAAGGTTTATTATTTATTACACAGCATAATTACATGCCTGGGTGTATTACTGAGATGAGAGAGATTGCACAAATGTCTATTTGAGGCAGGAAATGTGTTTGCACCTCTTCTATTGACCACAGGTTTATGCGTAAATCAATACAAGACATTTCATCATACACCAGCAAATATTAGTATTCAGATTCAGTATTCAGATTAGTATTCAGCCCACACAACCCTGTTCTGATCGACACACCAGAAATGTAGATATTCATATATTGTTGGGCAGAAAAACCAGATTTCTAAAAATATCTTTGAGGTTCACCTCATGACCACAGACCTCAAGTCAAATTACACCCCTCTGTGTCTAAGTAATATAAGACTGCGAGTAACTCTCATCTGTATCAGTTTATCCGTCTATCATGTCCTTAATTCAGCTCTTCATCAAAACTTAGTAACAGCCGTAAATGTACATGGCCCATGTTTTGGAAGCTTCTTGTTGTCCAAGACATGAGAGTGTTCAGATGGAGGCTCCACACCACAATGATTGTGGTGACAGATCAGTCACAGAGGAGTTCTGGAAGAAATGGATCAGTGACTCTGGAGATGTGGGTCATTGTCCAAACAACGAGATTTGGAATCAACCAACCAGAAGACTACAGACTCCAGTTTACAGATTTTTTAATTTGATTATTTATATTCAACTGTTGTTGAACTGTTGTGATACAGTATTGAGAAAAAAAATAAAGTGCCACTGTAACAAGTAAATGAGAATTGTTAAAGGTGAATTTCGGGAGTGATTAGTGAAGCGTGAGTATCGCACCTCTCCGTTTCCCTGTCTTTATATGTTACAACTGCCTGAGTCCTTTCCCACATTCACACCATGAGCTAGAATGCCAAGATGAAGGAAGTGCCAACATTTGGTGTACTGCAACAGTTTCGGGTTGAGGAGCCGGTCACATGACACAACAGTGGAAAATCGTTGTGCTTGGACCTTCAACCCAACAGCTGGCATGGTATGGTTGAATGACAGAGGCTGAGGTTAACCCTTCACATACAACAGCGGCAAAACTGGCAGCGTGATTACACGATGGCCACCGCTTATCACGAAAAGTCTCTGTCAAAGCCATTTGAGGCTGCTATCACACAGATGTGGATAAAATCCTCCACACAAATCTGCGGAGCGCCTGAACAGTCAGCATGGACTGGGTGGGTGTCTGAAAAATACACTTACCAGTAAGTGTCGGTCTCCATGCTAAGGAAACCCTCTGGCAGTTTATACGTTGCAATGTGCCAACAACTCGACACAAGTCAAGGATAGCAATTCTAGGGATCCCTCTGCAATGGAGCTGCCAAACACGAGGGGGGTTGTATTTTTAGCTTTCCCCAGACGGCCCCCCCTCCCCCCACTGCTCGCCTTTGCTGAACTGGGTCAGGCCATGCAAATGTGGAGGGTACAAAGCACAGACACCCAGCTCTCCTTGTGCTGCACGGCGCACAGCTGAGAGCGCTACTTCACCCCACAGAGTGGAACCTCTACATGGCCCTCAAACCCTGTCAGGCTGCCAAATCAGAAGAACGCACAGTCAGAGGTGTCACCACTCAACGTGCACTTCCCGTCCATAGATCCTCTTACTTCATTTATATGGAGACATTTAACAGAGAGAACACATTCTCTTTGTTTAAGATGCAGCAAGATGCAGCAATTAAATAAAACTTTGTTTTTATGGCTACATCATAATTCTTTCATCATTTCTTTTTAGCATATGTGTGATTTAACTTCTATTTTTCAAACACAGCATTTGTGTCGATAAAAGATGGAAGGATCACAAAAATACATGGGCATTAATTGCAATTGTGTGTTTGATTTTGTCCCCATAGTTTCACACAGACGAAATAAGATATCTCTCTAGAAATGTGGGCTTTTAATCAGTGGATGTAAAAGTGAATGAACAATGAAAAAGAATCAACAATTCAGCATCAAGCTGTGTGATTTATTACACGCTTCAACACATTTTATCAGTGCGTAGATGCAAATTTACTTGTTACCGTATGACTAAGTGGACTTTTTTCTTGCCATTTTTTCTAATAAAGACTGGCCAAAGGAAAGATGTTTAACATATCTTTTTCATTTTTCAAATATCAACATGTTCTTCACTAGTATGTAACTAGACCACTAAAACCCTGCATGCATCAATTGTTCAGTATAAACATCAAAAGTATGTAAAAAAGCAACAACGAAATTATAATTGTTGTCCTTCAGAAATACAAGAAGGGATGGCTTTATTTAAGTCCTTCATAGTCATGTGATGGAAAATATTCTGAAATTAAGCTTTTTTTCTTCAAAGCACTTTGAAGTTGAGAGCGTTGTTCTTACGTGTGATTCTGCACAGAGGTTAGCGACCAATCTCGCTGTCCCAACTATTTGAATTTGCTTTAATAAAACGGGTTCTCTTATTTAATATGTAATGTCTCCAAACTATTCACACCACGTTCAGCTTTCATGTAACAATATACGTGGCTTCATATCACCTGACCCACAGTGGCAGACTCGTCTCACAAAAACGTCTGTGCCATGATGCACTGACAGAACCTTACAGTAGACCATCTCACCTGATATATACAACATAAAAAGATGGCTTTTATGTAAGCTGGCGAGTTGATGTAACTCAACCACACAACCTGAAATCATCGTCTGAGATACATAACCACTTATTTAATAAAGTGTAAGAACTTCAATAGCTGAATCAGACAAGGAATATCAAAGGGTAGTTTGTCTTATCATGACTGATGGTGTCAAGAGTTTAAAGGCCCCAGACAAAGCAACAAACAAAATGTGTGACTGTGATTTGCTGGGCCAGACATGTTGCACAGAATAGCCTCCCCTTTCCACCGACAGGGATTTTTCAGTGATGCATGCATCTGATAAAATAATATTCATAAAATGTATTGAACATCTCGGTCCTTTGCATTGTCTGTTTGCTTTTATGAACTGAATGTATCTAATAAATAAATCAGCAAACAAGAATGAGTTCAAATCATGTACAATTTATCCGCACATCTCCTCTGTGCACACATTTGATGGCAATTATTGAAGACAGAAATCTCCCAAATTAATCACTTGCCTGATTAATCAGACCATCACTGGCATGATGGACTGAAAACCCGGTGGGGGAAAAAAAACCAATTCAACTCAAATTTGTCACCAAATTAAACTAATTAATTGTTCCAAGGAGAATTTAATCTGCAATAATGTATTCTGGCCATGGATCTGCTTAGCTTCCCCTGCATTATGTAATCTGTCTGCAGATAAGTACAATGTATTAAAATTACTGGTGCACCTTGCATCATAGAATCACAGCCAATTTGTTTGGAGCGTCTTGATAGACTGGATTCCTCGTAAAGAAACAGGCGAACACTGACAAGACAGCGCTGCAGCAGGCTGGGTGCTGTTTAATTGGATAAGGAGTGATCCCTTCAACTAGACACCAAAGGGTGGCTGCAGTGGCTGCAACCCACATGGAAACTTGTGGGTCAACTACAATCCTTTATCCGCCAAGATCAGGTGTACAATGTTAACATGCATATCGGCTTGCAGGCGCGGGTGGTTCTCTTGATTACGGTTTAAAAATGACGAAAAAGGAGTCTTACTGTGCGATGACAGATAGATTTCGGGTGGGTGAGCTCCGAGTGTCTGCCGGAGCGCTGTCCGCCGTGGCTGGGGTAGAGGCGGTCACGGCTGAGGGTTAACCACCGGCAAGTTGACGTTACTGATAAACGCTAGATCAAGGGAGGGCGAAACCAACCGACACGGGCGAAACATATAAGCGGACTCTAATGCCTTCACGGGATTTCCCCGACTTGTCCCAGAAAACAACCGCAAGAACAGCGATCCAGGCTGAGTTGCGACATGCAGCCGACTGACAATGTCTGTTTGTGGAAGGGGACGTTAGCATCGAACCCTCCGAGGGACAGGTCGAGCGTCATTGGGATTTTTTAATGTAACGATTAAATGAAGGGAACTTCCAAGTAACGCTTAAGACTGCAATTTCAAGTTGGGAAAACATGTTTTATTTGTACAAATGCTATGGTCAAATAATGAATGTAAGCGTGTTAACGTCCACGGCTGCCCACGAGAACACGGCAGCGCGTGGACAGCGTTATTTAAAAAAAAAACAACGTCCCACGCTAACGCACAACGTTAGCCTTGCTAGCTCCCAGTGTTAGCTTATGCTGATTGTAAAAACCGAAAATACATAAAGCGACTTCCGACAGACTGGCAGGTCGAAAAAACGTAACCCGAGGAAACGCGAGAGTCAAAGTAAACTGAGCACAGGTCACGAAATTCCTGCAGCATCCTGGCTGATTAGATACCTGGGATGAAACGAGACGCCCAATGTCAGTCTCTCTCCACGATAGCTAGTGTTAGCTTGGTGTGAGGCTAACTACCCACGGCAGCTAAGTCACCCAACAGTGGCTGGCCCTCGTTGGATCACTGCTCACAAAATGAGGACTTCGCCGGGAGAGCTTTATCCACGCAGCACTTCCAGACAGCCGTTCACGCGTGGGGATTTATCGAGCTAGCACAGAATTAACAAGCAAAAGTACTTACTCCGTTCTCTGGGGGTGCACCTTGGGTCCCTGTCTCCCTTTAACTCCCCCTCAGTCTCACCAAAGACTAGACTCCCTCTCCTGATCTGAGGTAAAGCCCCGCCCACTGCGCTGTCACAACCACAGCCAAAGTGTGCAGCACCCACTGTCAAGATAGTTCCCCTCCCTGTCAAATCCAAGGTCGGAAATAGTATGCGCCTAAAAAAATAACGCACCACATCACATTGAATACATATGAAACGGCTACGATAACTGCTCTTAGTGAAAACATAGTACTATAATACAGATGCACATATATTGATAATGTAATGTCATATATTTATCGAGTTGTACTCGTTTATAAAGCCGAAATGCATTTTGCAATTATGGATCTAAGGCAAAGATCGTTCCTATGACGTGAATTCAAGCGAACGCTAAAGGACGCTGCGGTGAATCATTTCGCTTCTCGTCGTTCTTTTCTGTAACAACTCCGCCGGGGACATGTGATGCGCGTCAAAAGGAGGATGGGTATGTACCGCTGGTGTGGATTCCTATTGGCTCAGCTCGCATATCAGTCGCCTATGGAAACGGTTACGTCATGATCCCCATCGTACTACCTCTTTGCTCCCGTGTCGTTTTATGATAAAGGATTATTCAACAGTTTCCCCATCATGTGATGCTGCGTGCAGAAAGCACCAACAGAAGCCTCGGTGTGACTGTCTGCTCTCCACCGAGGCTCTTCACTCGGCGCCTTATCAAACCTGACGTCATTCTTTCCATGACGTAGCGCTTTTTTCTTCTTCTGCTTCGGGTTCAATGCCTGTATTCATGGCGTTCCTTGAGTCTGTCAAAAGGAGTCACAATCAACAATCAGTTCCTTTCACAGGGTCCAACTGTCAGTGAAAGCCAGTGAATTGCATTGTGATACCGTGTGCAGAGCAGAGATCCCTTCTTTTAGCATCTCCTCATCCTCTCAAAACTCAATTGGACACTGATTCTGGAGGAGTCCGTATATACTGCAATGTGCCTTATTTCTCATATTCTTTTAACAGACCCGAGGGAAGGCACAAAGCTCCAGCAGCTGAGCGAGGTGCCAAAGTGCACTATAGACAATGTTCAATCTAAGCATGGAGGCAGTTAACACATTTCCAGTCATGGTGAATAAATCATATCCTTTGACTTTGCTCAGACCAAGCTGACGTTATTTTAGGTTTTATGCCTACGTCTTGGATGCTGGGTTAAATTACACTTGAGTGGTGGTAGATGATAAACAGAGAGTAATGCAGTGGGGGTCAAACATCAGTGTAATACACCTGCTGTTCTGACATAATGGGACTTATCATTAACAACACAACCTGGAGTGCACGAGGGTATTTACTACTTCAGATCGGTGAACAGGGGAAAAGTTCAAAAGGAGTTTGTGCGTAAGCAAGTTTAAATGTGCGATCTTAGGAGTTTGTGAGTCAGATGTGCATGAAGGGGTGGAGATCTTTTTGATCTTCTCAACTTATATGTGAGAAGCCGCTAGCAGCAGTGAATATGTAGAACACAAAGACAAACTCAGTCGATACCGAATAGACGGATCTATAGTTGTGAGGCGATAGATGGTTTCAGTCTGAAGGGACTGGTCGTTTGGAGAGGGATCGCGGCTGTGTGACCAAAAGCGGCCATCACTGAGAATTTACAGTTGGATGGTTCACAGTGTCACATATGTTTCTCCCCATTCACGTTGGCAGTCTTTCCTTTGCTCTTTAACGTCAAAATGTAGCTGCCACAGAAAAGCTTCACTGTTTTCCTTATAAATCCCACAGCATCACACACTTCAGCTGAGCTCCAACAAGCTTTTGAAATATATATCACCATATCATTTGTTTCCACTTTGCTGTCAGTGGTTTTGATGGTTTCCTAACTGGCAGTTTCTCTTTTGCCAACCCCAAACAGATGTTCCTCTAACATGACTGATGTCTGTCATATCTGTTTCTCTCCATTCTCCATCGTCTGTCCCTCAGTGTGCCTCTTTATCTGTTGAACTACTACAGAAAGAAACCAGGATACACACACACACACACACACCACACACACACACCAAAAAAACACAAATGTAAACAATGTTAAAAGCTAATTATTGCTGGATTAGTAGGAAAGTTGCACTTTTAAAAGTGTTACTTGCAGTCATACTGATAAAGGTCTGACATCTTGGGAAACACATGAGTCACTACTTACCAGAAAAAACATTAACTTTCCACGACAACATTTTCTTCCCGACGTTTGCAGTCTTTTTTTATGTCACTATGACAAACAATAAATTGGAATTTCACCATGTGTCATAACAGACTGTTTTCTCAGTTGAAATCACTTAATCTCCGTTTTAATCCATTTAAACACTCTGAGACCACAGCAGCGAGTGAGACAGTGAAGCTACAAGCCTTTTAGTTTTATCCACACAACAATCTGGGATCTGTCTGGTCTTTTGACTTCCGGGAGACGGGGAATTATTCACTCCTGTAAATAAAATTGAGCGTGAAGCTTTAGTCTTGGAGGATTTGCTCTGGCAGAACTTATTTCAATTAATCCTTTGTTAAAATGAAAGTCAGGTTGTGAAAGGATGTCTTTGCGTATACTTGTGCATTCAGAGAACCTTGTCAGTACTTTGGTAGAATTTTAAAATCTGGGCCGACCAATCATTTCCCCCACAGCTGTTGTCTCGGTCTTGCTGTTGACTCAGTTTCTCAGTGGAAATTTGCCATATGCTCTGGAGCACCTTGTGAACTACAGTAAATGTCAAGTGTCATTAGTCCCTGTGCATGCTAATGTGTTGCTTTTGCTGTCTGAGTAAGCATTCGTGATGAGGCACGCCAAAGAAACACTCCCAAAAGAGGATGTCCCCCTCCTGGGTAACAACTGAGTGATAAGCACGGTCTCACAGTGGAACACGTTAAGAGAAGACTGAAAAAAGTGGCTGAGAATAAACAAGACAGCAGCGGGTGTGCACTCAACATAGATCTTTAATTGCTGGGGTAGAGCACCACATGAGACAAGAAAGCTTGACAAATAATTGCGGGTTCAATCGATGAGCGTCTAGCAAGTGGTACTGAGCAGACAGTTCATTTATTCAAGGACTGCATTTAAAGTGAACTATTTCTACTCCACAACACCTCACAGGGGGATATTCTATACATACTAAGACAACTGGAGTTACTTTCAAACACAAAGATCCACATGGGTACCCCATACGTAGCTCTGACACATTGGGTGAGATGCGACACACACCTTGGACAATCATATGGCTGTTCTGAAGCAATACGACCTTTCTCACTCATTCTAGTAAATAGATGGTTTTTGGTGAGTCCGAAGGTAGTGCGGTTCTGTCTTCAATAAATTTAATGGACTAAATTCCTCTTTGATAAGTGCACGATTGCGTGGATGATAGAAAGTCTTTTTTACAAATTGAAAAAGCAAAAAACAATTGCATATTAAACAATTGTCAGCTTAATGTAAATAAAAATTAGGATATATTGTCCTAATTATCTGAAACTTTTACTTGGAGCAGATTATTTTGAAAGTGTGGTGATTAAACATTTTCTACAGTCAAGGATCTGACATTAAACCCCTTTCGCACTTTGCAATGAGGTGATAAAGCTATTGACACAAGAAACCAAGAGACCGGAAAATTTAAATCATGAGCTACACAGGGATTAACAATTATTTCCGACACACATTTCAAACAAACCTATGGCTGAGAAGGAAATGCCTGTGGAGCACTTGGATATTGTGTTCCCCTTTGCAGTGGAAAATGCAAACATGTCACATCGGTTCACTTGCACAACCAGGTCTCTATCAGTGGGGACACACTGTATGAATATTGCTTACTTTGGTCATCTGATCTTTCTACACTACTTTGTTTCTTCAACGGACGTTGGATTTTCCACTGGCTCAGCACTTTGAAAGAGATGTGTGTGTGTGTGTCTGTGTGGGTGTGGGTGTGTGGGGGGGCTTCCTCCTTTGAAGAGGAAAGGGAAAATTGCAAACTTAAGAGCAGGGCTGTCGGATGGACTTAATATCTTATGATGTGTGACAATTTTCCAATTGCAAAAGTCGAACTGCTGCTGTTGCACGGTTGAGAGGATTTAAACCGGTGTCAGAGGGCTGCAGCAACATTCCACCTAATATTTCTACTGTACAGTAGCTGCGGCTGCCAGACAAAGTTTACATTAAGGACAGGTTGCAGAAATTGTAATAACAAACCTTTCGTAACTAACACGTCATTAGTCGTCCACAATCACTGTAATCACATTTTTCCCGATATCCACACGACTCCAAACATGGGTTCATGTCTGCTTCCAGACCCCAATTATATGATTACCAATCTCACACTGCTAAGTGGCCAAACAGCTGGTGACACAGACACACGAATCAGTCACACGATACAGGTACATCAGTGTGCATCACCAGAGAAGATCTGAAGGGAGACCTTGTGGAGCAGTCGTACAATGGCTCCCTTGTGTGAGGGGAAAGCTGAGAGAGAGGTGCTGGGAGATGTGGCGGTGCTCGTAAGGAGGGGTCTGTCATAACTGAGCTGCTTACCCTCGGGCTTGTGCATGTTTGTGTTTCCAACTACCCCAGGAATTTACTGCAGGCACTCGCAAGGGCAGCTGCAGGGAGCATTGAATGGCCTGCAGGATAAAGGCCAGAGTTGTTGTGTAGCGGTGGAAAGGAAAGCAGAAATGGAAGAGGTTTCGTAGAAAAGGAAGAGAATCGTGGGGGCAAACTCACAGACAAAGAGTCATTATAAAAGGCAAAGAGTCAGCAAATAAGTGTGAACTGGAAATAGTCATGATGAAGCTGTGTGTGTGTGTGTGTGTGTGTGTGTAGGGAAGGAGACAGTGGTCTTACTGAGCTCTGAGCCAGCAGCGCTGAAATTATCTGGCCAAGTTTCCACTCACAAACAATAATTCACCTCAAGTGCCCATTGAGGCCAGACTTTGTCAGGACAGCGACCCACCCAGTCGAATAAGTGGGTGTGAGAGTAGACGGGGCTGTGTATGGTTAAAGCATTCCCACACCATATAAACGTGTGTGAAGATGTAGGAGTACCATACAAGGGTGTTGGGGGGTACTGCCACCGCTCCCAAGGACATGTTTTCCACGGCTTGCTTTCAGTCGATATCATCTGTATTTACATCTGTCCCGACGAGAGGTGGAGCTGGAAAGTGTATTTCATTCAGCCCAGTGAACATGTACATGCCATAAATGTGGGGCACATAAATAGTCTTGATTCAATTACCGCCAAAGCACAGAAACCACCTGAGATTCCACATTTAGCCTTTGTGCAACGCTCATGGAAAACGCTGCCACTAGAATCCAGTGGTAATGAAAGTGGAAAACAAAACATGCAAAGTCAAAAATAAAATGCCACAGACTTAAGAACAAGTAGTGTATGTGTGTGTGCTTCAGTCAAGAAAAGCACCCTCTATAAATGATGTTTACAGTGCCATTTCAGGTTTATATGTGACACAGTGATAGAAAGGACACACTATTAAAGAAAGAGGGAAGCTGATGAGGCGAACCGGCACCAGACTGTGAGAGCTAGTTAGCTTCTGGCAGAGGTGAGTATGGTTGAATTAGTGAGGAGCAGCCAGTAATTAAACTTAATCAGTTTCAAAATCATTTTAACTTTGTTCACTTAGGCATGGAGCCCATCGGCCTCGTAAATCTGCTCATCTATTGCAGTGCTTCCCCGTCGTCTGAGGCGTGTCCCTGGGGACGAGGAAAAACAATTAATATCAACTTAATTACATCACATTTTTTTGGAGCCCTCAGAGAGTGGAGAGAGTGAGAGAAGTTGCACTCGGAAGCCAGCGCTGAGCTTTTGCAAATGTTCAGAGCAATGTGGCGTAGTCTGGGCACAGATGGGGCATAGAGAAGAAGATCCAATGGGAACTCAATGCCCTTTACACCCCATTTCTTCCCTTTCGCATGGGGGCATTTCCCCTGGGAGGGAAAGACGGCAGAGAGAGAAAAAGGGGCAGGACCTATGTTTCTTGGTGCAAAAAGTGGGCATATGTGTATTGAATGTCAGTATTTTTTTTTTTTTTTGCACTTGCTGAAATAAAAAGTTTCCAAGCACAGAGTTCCAGCCACTTTTAATTGAAAACGGAGCTTTATATCACTCTTTGGGTGTTAAATTTACAGAAACACTTAACACATAAGTATTAACAATGTGACTTTTTGAACTGAACAATTACACCCAAAGACAGGAGGCAGTAATAACACAGGGATTATATGAAAATGTGGGCAGAAACAGACACGATCCAAAAAGAACCAGTCACCCTTACAGCATAAAAAGTGATTAAGAAGACCTTCAACTGTCTTGTTCATTTTTGTTGCACAAAACCAGACCAACATGACATGTTGCTCCAGGAGGGATGTAAATGTGGGTGAAATCATAGCCCCGCTTCATTACCGAGCTGTGACCAACCCCGTGATTACATGTCATGTCCCCATCATCATTACCACTGGCACACACCCCTTACCCTGATTTAGAGCAAGAGAGAGACAGAGAGAGAGAGATCCAGCATGATCCTACCATAGCAGATGGCTATGTCAGATATGCCTGCTTGGGCTTATGGAGATGCTTAGTGGTAAATGTAATAACCTGTGTGTGTGAGTGTGTGAGAGAGAGAGAGAGAGAGAGAGAGAGAGAGAGAGTGTTTGTGTGTGTGTCTCAATCCACTGCTCCACTTACCCGGGGTCTGTCTGGGAGAAACTCAGTCACTGAGCTGCAGCAGTGTGGCAGGACAGAACCAGTTAAAACATACGAGAGAGAAATTTGAAGATGATGTATAAGACGACAAGCCATTTTCTGAATTGTTAACAATAGCTTTGAATCATCCCCACTCATCTAAGATGTTGAACCCACTAGTACTAAATGTACAATACTTCACATTTTAACTTTTCATTTCGGCAATAGACTTTTCACTGTTCTTTATCAGTCTGTCGATCCTTATTTACGTAGCACTTTTCATACAAAGCGCTTGTTTCAGCAGTATTTAAGCTCTGTGAAGAAGTGGAACTGGGATGTTCAGGAGGTTGTCATCCTATGGGCAGAGGACACATTTCGTATTTGTATTTGCAACACATAAGCATTCAAGTAACCTTCAGTTCTTGTGTTAAAGTACACACAAGAAGAGGCATAACGCTACCTCTGCGTAAAACACGCAGACGGGTCCTTTTTGTGAGATTACCCTGGAATCTCTGTGAGAGAGTGGCTGTAGTTAGACTAAAGACCACGCTGCTCTGAAACAGGCCCACACAAGCGGAGCAAAGGAGCAAAAGAAATGTCGCATTAGCTGTCTTACGAATGGAACACAAGGTTTGCTCGTGAGTTAGAAAGGAACATATTGTTTCCTGCAATTAAATTAGAGAACATGCAGACAAGGTTCAAGAAGGCTGTGGTTTAATTCCTCTGACTCATTACACGCACACCAGCCATTTGAAAAAAGCTTTTGGTTGTTGCTATTTGCTATTTACGCTTTGTTAATTACAAACCGTCCAGGATATATTCAGCCACTCTTTACAGACTAGGTTGAAGATTTACTCATCCTGTCCAGGTATATTAGTTTTTTTTAACCACACTCACATGCACATGCACATATTCAATCTGTTACATTCGCTGAGAAACATTAATGAATGAATGAATCTTCTCTCCTGGCCTTCAGACTTTCCTCCTCCCTTAAAAACCCCTTTGAGTTAACTTTCCTCTCTGTTAGTGTGTCATGCGAAGGGCAAGGCAAGAGTTTTCCAACGCTGCCTATAGAAAAACACCCCTCCCACAGTGTGAACACATCAGGAGCTCAGAGAAAGGAGGGAATGTTCCTCCTGGTGGGCTTCCTGTTTTGACCTCCAGGAGAGCAAAGGTTTGTGAATGTATGGACACATGTGCACGATGGGTGGAGGTTTTTGGGTTCCACCCTCCTTCCCAGTGTGTTTTTTTTTCATCCTCTTCCACCTGTGACGTCATGTCTACACCCCATTTCGCTAATGAGCAGCAGCGGCTGCTAGATTCAGTTACAGTAGAGCGGCGTTGCACCCTCCGTCACTGACGCTCCGTGGTATTTGTCAAATGTTGGATGGTGCCGTCTCACCATTAGCCCTGTCTATGTAAATTTCCACTCAGATCTCCAGTATGTGAGAAACCATAGAAACAGGCTGGCCTTTGTTTCTTGTGTTCAAGAAAGTGTCCTGTGAGCTGAACTGACTAATGCTGCCATGGCAGATGACTGGCCCACACACATTCAGTGTCGAGGGAAGAATGGGTGAAAAAAATACATTAATAAAAGGTGTGACCATTTAAGGATCTGCGCGATTTTCCACTCTTGAGGCAAATATTTTCTGTGACATGCAGGTTTGTTTTTCTTTTGGTATGCTGTCTTTCCAGTTCCCATATGCCCACTTCCAACACAGCTGAAAGGCATCGTTTGTGATGAGAGACAACCAGACATGTCCTTATTGTCCCGTTGTACCAGTTTGTTTCTGGCAGTCTTTCAGCATTGTTCACATTCTCTCTCTAGAGCTCTACACCTGCAGCTGGAGAAGAAAATGGGATGATACGTGAGCCCCGGTGGGCTCCGTTGTGTAGCATCCGGGGGAGGAACGACACCGTAAATCCATCCCTCCAACATGTCAGTAAACAAGAACCCAACAAGAAGTCCTCATTAATCCGACAGCTATTCCTTTATATGTCTTCAAGCTGAATAAGTTAGAAGAATAACTTCTGGGAGACAAACCCACAGATGACATGAAGCCTCGATGTAGGATGCATACAGCCTAGTTGAGGACTACCCTACTTTCAGCTAGCCCAGTTTCAAAATCACCCAGAAGAGTCAAACTCTCCGTGAGAACAGAGTCCAAATAAGTAATGGCAACTGTGAGCAAACACTGGAGCCCTCGCCCTAAAATAAAAAGGGAAGAGTTGTCACATGGAGCCAGAACTGGGATGGGATGTATTACATTCATATTTTAGGCATGTATTTGACAAGCTTATCCTCAGTGAATCACAGGACTTTGCTCAAGGACACACTGGCGACACACACGGTCGTTAAGGGCGATGACTGCAGTTTCAGGGATAAAACATGCAACTATGCCACAGCCTAATAAGTGTTCACCAATCTGGGAAAAAACCTCTACATTTCCTGACTAGTATTATCTACTATTGACAAAAATGACAAAAACATATGACTTTTTTTTGCCTGTTCCATCCCTGTTGCCATTGTTGGTATTTTACAATACAAACTAGAGACTTGTAAACATCTGTCAGAACACAGTCTGTTGTGAGGCAATTCATGACAACACAGCATGTTAGAAGAAGATTTACACTTGCACAATGATACTTAATGATGTGCCAACCCAATGGTAAAGTCTGGTTCACTTCAGGCACAAAAATAAAAACATTTGGATATGGTTTGGAAACCCACTGTGGCTTTGGTTAAACTTGTGAAATTTGCAGTCAACAGGGCTCGGAGGGACATGAAAAGCCATCACCCAATTTAAGAAGTCTGGTGTTTGTTGACCCAAACATCCCAACCTGCTTCATGACTTGGACTTCCTCACTACTGGCTCTGCTCGACATGTAAGTTTTGGTTGAAACACATCAACAAACATTGATGTCTTTGCAGAATGTCAAGGTTTTTGTCCGCCGACTGGTTCGTTCTTCTCCTTTAAAAGCAACGGGTCGAGCTGTTTACAAGGTCTAGTTGGCAAATATTAGCCAAGAATGTCCATGTGCTCAAGGCTGAAACGAAACATGGGTTCTTTCCAGTTTACTTGCCAGTGTCAAACAATGGTCTCTGGAGTGTCAAATGCAGGGGAGCTGTGACTAAATACACTCCCCAGAGCAGTAGCATCAAGGAAATCCTTGCTATAAAAGGGAAGGAGAAGCGGTGAAGTGATCAGTGTTGTTATCTGGACTGATGCACTGCGAGCACACACAATGCCTTTTGTATATAGATGATAACTGCTGTCATTCGTGTTGAGAAAGGTTTAAACTTACACTTGATGAGAACGAGAAATGGCATGACTCAGTGATTCATGGCAGTTCGACATAAATATGAGGTATTTCATCATATAGAACTGATCTTGTTATTCCTTTCCCCCTGTTTTTGTACATTTTTCCGATCTCCTGTTGAATCTCTGCATCCTATCCTGCAAAGTATCATCACAATTCTCCTCTTCCCGACACTTGTTCCCCTGTAATTTCTTCCCAAGACACCATCCCGGTTCCTTGTTTATGTAGGTCACAGCCCAGAAAGATGATAAAGAAGCTCCAGGGCAACGGAGGGTTCTGGCAGGGTGGCGGTGGATGGTGGTGGTGTTAGGGGAGAGCACTGGGAGCATTGGTTCCATGGCCATGCGGTATTGTACCTGCTCATCCATAATGGATGAGGGACAGCAATAATGGATGAGGCTGGTGAGTAACCTGAGGATGTGGTGGGACATGGAGACTCGCTTCGTCCTTAGCCTCCTTTTCCTCCTCCTCCCCTACCTCCTCCTGTTGTCAGCCAATGAGCCTTTCTCAGAAAACATGGAACATGACGCTCACACAGCAATACTGAAACAAACATTGAGCACTTAAATAGATCCATGTCAGTCTTCAAACGAAGCGGCTCACTAGGGATAAATGTATCTGTGATGAGGAGACATTCTCCGTCATGTTGGCTTTGAGATTTTGAATTAGACCAAATGAAAATGTGAGCTACCTTAAGTAGAAGCTTATGTATTTACATATTTTAACATTTTTTATCCACACACTGCAGCAAGAAAATGGCCCTGGATAAAAAGCAGTGCTTTATTACTGACAGCACTTTTAATTTTCTGGCTGTCCATGATGAGATCTTTGAGGCAGCTGGCCCCCACAGAAGGAGCCCTGTACCCAAACAGCTGCCACTGCCCACAGCAGCCCCAGAGTCTACTGCCGTCAGTCGAAATTCAATACCACTGGGCCCATCCCACCTTACAGTAGCAATCAATGACGAGCACGTTTGACAGGGAGGGTGACAAATGGGAAACAGGGCTGGCTCTGCGGGTGTTTGAGAGAGAAAGAGAGAGGCCTTTTTGAACGATATTTTGAGGGGTCTGAAAACCATGCGCTTGCTATACTTGGAGTGTGTGTGGGGGGGTCTGATGTGATTTGTGGGGCCAGACTGCTGGCGAGTTAGAAGTTAGAATGGCTGTTAGACTTTTAGCATCTGAGCAGTGACTGGGTTAAACATTCGCTTGTGATTGTTTGGGAAGAGGCGAGGCAATCCACTATGTCAATAGCGAAGATCTGTGTGAGTGTGTGTAGGAGGGATGGCGGGGGAGGACGAGTGAACTAGTGAGGCTCATCCTCAGTTACACTGGCAATGGCATGCTTAGTCACACACCTGATGGACTGTGAGAATGTGTGTGTGTTTATTTGCATGTAGGCAGGAGCTCGGGTGACTTACTCATGGATTATGCTGCCCCCCTTTTCACTGCTCTTCTCTTTTCAGCCTCGTCCCTTCCCCGACTCCATCAATGAAGTGCTCCATTTATTTAATTGGAGCCCCCTCAGTTTTAAGAGTCAGTCGATTGATTTCGACAGGAACTCACAAGAAGAGGCAATGTCTTAGCTTGTGGTGAGTGGGCTTGGAACTGACAACGCTTTAGGTGTTAAAGTAAAAAGGGTTTCCAACATACTTTGTGTGATTACACAGCAAAGCTTTCGCTAATTGATATTACCCTGCGAGTGTATGAGTCAGTCTGAGAGGAAAAGGTGTTGGTACATTGTGAGTGGGACTATCAGAGTTAATGATGAGACAAAGAAGTGAGAAGATACAAGCAACAGTGGGGTCATTCACAAAAAACTGTCAAATCCACAGTCTTCAAGAGTATTGTGTATAGGCACCTCCAATCAAACTAGTCTCGTTTAATTCTTGGAGTGGCGCTGATACTGCAAGACCACAATATATCACTTCCTGTTTGTCACTGTCCCACAGATTGCACATTGAGTGTCATGTCAGATAAATGACTTCCGTGGATCCAAGTCTGGAGTGACTCACTGTGTGGTCGCATCCCAAATGAAAGTTCTTCTGCAGCACTTGAACAGTTTTGTTTACTGCAGAATACTGCAAGTCATCAAGTTGATTTGAGTCTTTGCTGATCACAGCAGGGGGTGTGTATCGCCTGTGTGTTGTAAGTTACTTGCAGTGATGTAACCTCTGGGTGAAAACGAGTCATTTAGGTTCTACTGTCATCACAACATAAATAGGTACAAAAAAAAACATTATTGTGCTGATTCTTATTTGCTAAAAACACATTACATGGTATTCAACGTACGACTTCACCATGGCAACCAGTCATTGAAATCAACAGAAAAGAGTAAACCCACAGTTTATACTGACAGCTAATGCTGCACATTGCCATTTTGGATTCTGAACTCTGGGTCCTTTGAATTGGACCGATAACGGAGTTGGATTTTCCTGGTTAGGGGGGCGTTCCATTTGACACTTCCTGTTTGCAGCTCAGAAAACGACTCATAGGGAAGTTTGTATTGAATCCCAAACTAATTTAGATTAATACTCTCTGGCCTGATGAATAAGGACCGAAAACTCCTGCCAGCAATTGGTTTGGACATGACACATCCAAGGTGCCTCAGATTGGATGTTTAACAGCTGACAGTGATTGATGACTCATCACAGGCAGAATCGCCTGCCGGCGGCAGCCTTGGGTCGAGTCACATGAAACACCAGCTGAATTGTTCATAGACACGGCTGGAACATTTAGGGAGGGAGTAAATTAAATTGGGGGGAGGGATGTGTGTGTAAATATAAAGCTGTATGAAAATGTATTTGCAAAATTGAGGGCACATCTCATTTTGCAAATGCAAAGCATTTCTGCTCATCCTATATGTGCTCGCTCTCATTTGAGCTCTGAAACGCACAGATGCACTGTACATGTCATTTCAGCCTCGGGGGAGAGCTCACCTGCTCACAGCAACAATGCTCAAAATACTCTCTGGACCTTGCTCTGCACATCAGTACCAATGCAAGTACAGTACTCATGTGTCAATCTTGCAAAAGCAGAGAAATATGCACCAATAAAACAAATTCAGAGGGGATGTTCATATCTGCTAACTGATAAAAGAAACCCTCACATGATGTGAGGGGGATATGAGGTTTACAGTCTGTTTCCATGGTAACGATAAGCTTGACAAATCAATCCATTTGTCTGTGTGAACTATTTTTTTTTTGTCTGGTCCGTGCAATTTATCACTT
Organism: Aeoliscus strigatus; assembly: GCA_901007665.1. Classification (NCBI taxonomy): domain Eukaryota; kingdom Metazoa; phylum Chordata; class Actinopteri; order Syngnathiformes; family Centriscidae; genus Aeoliscus; species Aeoliscus strigatus. The sequence goes on from CAAKHB010004330.1 coordinate 47,898, forward strand.
ACACCACTAAGTGAAAGTTGAGTGAGAGTTTTGACAAATGATTCAACCAGATTGCCTGTGAATTCTAGCTGGCAAGTTGTCAAAAAGACCAAAACCACAGCAGCCATGTGGTGTTAAACACTAATTAGATGCTGTGGCCTGCAGTGACTGATCTGGTCACATTAGACACATCATTTTTATTTCCACCAAATCCACCAGTTAATTTTCAATATCTAATGTCCTGATGGGCTGTGGCTGCATCTGGTAATCCACAATGATGTGATTGGTGAATATCTCAATATAGTGACCTAGTTTTGAGTACGTTAACACAGCTGACATGCCAGAATGGCTTAACTGATCATATAAACCTATGACTGGATGGCCTCTTGGGTCACAATAATGACATTTGTGTTGCTGTTTTGTTGTACATACATACGTATTATAACTGAAAGCAAGCAGAGCAATTGGGTGCACATCCTTTTTGAGTGTGTGTGAGGAGGAGTGTGTGTGTGTGTGTGTGTGTGTGTGTGTGTGTTTTTCCAAATGGTGACGTGCAAGACAAACACGGCTTCAAGGAGGAGTGCGGCGTGTCCGTTTATTGTAGACCACGGCAACACAACGGGAAGCAGGGCCACTGTGGAGAGGAGTGACCGATAATAAAAATCAAAGGGAGCATCAGCCACAACTCACATCTGTTGTTTCGCAGATGGAGAAGAAGATGTTGGAAAGCAACAGGAGTGTGTACCATGTCTCTACTGAGACATGAACGTAACTAGATAAGGTGTTGGTGTGTGTGTGTGTATGTGTGTACACACGTACCTTGGGGCACTAGAACACTTTATAAATAACTAAAGAGACACATGCCCACGCCTCATTAGCATGATCATTCCAACACGCAAGTATGTACACACATGCTCACACACAAATACACCAAGGACATTCAAGATCTTAATAACTGTCAACAACTGGAATTAGCAGGAGCAGCGAGTGCAAGCAAAACCAAGTGGGTTTCAGATGAGTTGACTTCTCATGAACTTCTCAGGAAACCATTAGATGAAACTCGGATGCTAAACTAACCACAGTTCAACGTAAAAGACACAAAGGATTTAGTGTCTGTTACAGCTCAGAGATTTTCAAATATTGAATCAGCACTTATCGCAGCGTTGATCAATAGCCTCCTATATATTATTCCGTGTAGTTTGGCATGAATTATTTGTGTTAAAGCACAGCAAAGTGAAAACAATGTCACAATTGAAAACTAGCAGGCTACACCACTGAACCATCGCACAGAGAAGCTTCAAGCAAGCGCTAATAGGGATTATGCAAACGTGCCAATAACTATGCAAACAAGCAGATATTTACTGTTTAATACTATTTCTTTTCTGGAATTTGACTGTAGCCAGAGGGCTGCACTTTGCCTCATGGTCTGTCTCTCTCTGGAGCTCCTCACATAGAAGCATCAACAGAAATGGGACGATCCATGAGCATCATGGCATTCCAATATTTAGCTACACTTTTGTCAAAAGTTGAGTGTTGGAATATGAATCAACTTTCATACCTCTTGGACATACTCTAGCTTGTTTCTTAGAGAATCGGTCCTTTAACGCTTATATAAAATCATATTGGTGCTCGTCAGTAATTTGCAACTGCAGCATTGAATCGGAATGATTCATTGCAGACATAGCTCTTTTGTGTCTGTGAAGCTCTGGCGGTATGAAAAAGCACTATGATTATGCCCCTGTATAAGATTATGGAGATTACCAGACTAGATTCATAGATTTACATCCCATAATCTGGAGTGTGCTGATGACTCTGCTAGACAAAGGCTACTGTGTCACATATTCCTGCTGGATAAAAAGCACATTATCTGACGTCAAACACTTTTACAACTGTAGAAAAGTGCGAGTTGGTGACTACGGTGAATGTGTGTGTGTGTGTTTTGAGTGTGTACAGTAGAGGTCTGTCCTGAACTGACCCGGGTCCAGTGATAGCAGCATTACTCTGCTGAGCAGCTATACTTCAGAGCAGCCTGCCGTTTCCAAGGCAATGGTCAGAGCCACTCACATTGTACCTCAGATGCATTGCAAGATGTGTGTGTATGTGTGTTATCTACGGGGTGTTGCACATTTACATACAGTATGTGAGGATGTGTGTGTATCCCTGTGTGACAATGTGCCTCTGCATGTATGAGCATGTGCCTGCTGCAACGGATGGGTTGTTTAACAATGATTGAACCCTGATGGTCATTACGACTTTTAACTTGTGCATGTTCTCTTTAATGTATGGAAGGTTAATTGAGCGTGCGCGCGTGCGTGCGTGCGTGCATCTAATGGGTGGCTGAAAAGAAATCTGTAGCAACAGAAGCAAACACAATCACAGAGCCTCAGGGTTAGAGGAAGAAAAAAACAGTACAAACTCTCTCTCGCTCTCTTTCTCTCTCTCTCTCTCTCTCTCACACACACACACACACACACACTGCATGCAATCACATTGTTGCAGCTGAAATGCACAGTCCTGAGAGTGCGTAATACATTTCTGTCACAACCCTCTTCCTCCCCCCGTGCCCGTCAGCTGCTGATGGAGGAATTCATTCAGAGGACATTTTACAAGCCTCTGTGCTGACACCGAACATTTTCCACTCAAAAACATTTTTAACCAGGTCTCAAATTAGTGAGAAGCCAGCCATAAATAAACGTTTGTGTGTGTATGTGCATGTGTTGAGCCGGTAGTTTCTATGCGTTGTGTAATGAGAACCAGGCCGGCTGAACGCAGGTAATGACTGCTGCTCCGATTGTGCCCGTGCCTTTGAATGTTTATGATGATTTTAATTAAATAGAACAAGAAGGGGAGAGGGAGAGCACATGATTGATTGGTAATTAAAGGTGACTAAATTGTTAAAAACACCCAATACAGCCCTGTGCCACATGGCTGTTTAATTAAAAGACAAATGTGATAGAAATTAAAACCCCCAGCAGATATATTAAAAATTTATTACACAAGTTAGTTAAGAAAGTTCAATAGTAATTAATGTTGGGGTTTTTTGGATGCTCATTTCAAGCATACAGAGTCTTTATTTACTTTCTATGACTTAAAGAAAAAAAACAAAAATTGACTTGACATTGAATTTTTTACTCACCCTGGGTCCATCCCCCAGTCGTGCTTTAGCTGCGAGTCATCTCAAGTTTTTACTTTAGATTTGTCGATTATTTATGTTGCGCTGTTTTTGTAATACTACTTGTACTTGTAATACTAGCGTTCTGTAGGTTCTTTCCCACTGACACACACATTTGAAACCATGACTCTGGCCTAGAAAGAGAAACAGAAAAAGATGGAGTTTGTTCAGGCTGCCTATCAAATAAACCTCATGGCGGCACATGATATAGGTCAGTTATTATTGAGCAATGGGCAAAGGCCAAACAGGATGTGTGTTCAGAGGGCAACGGCTGCAGACATCCACTGCAACAACACCACACATGGGCGATGGAGTAGTCGAGAGCAGACGGAGCTCCTGAAGGACTCAAGAGCGGCTGCAGGAGGCATGACAGATGTAGATGAAGGTGAACAGCTGGAAGTGTTGAGTTATGAACATTAGGGGGACATGGGACAGGTGCTTGAGCATTTGTTGGCTAAAAGCAATGAATCTATCAGAAATATTCCCTAAAGAGAGTTAACAGTGTAAAGTGGAATCAACACAAGTTAACAAAAACGCTTTAAAGTGTGCTGTTATAAAACAAAAGTGTAAATATGTGAAAGACATTTCTATTCTCATCATTAATTGCACGCAGCTGCACAAACTGCAATTTCAAACCTTTATGAATCGAACAAGTTACTCAAGATGCCTGTGACGGTGGAGATTACTCATTTATTTGTCCTTGAGATTCACTTTTGTGTGTATATGTATGCAGAGGTCCTTTCAAGTTATTACAATACATTCTTCATTAGTTGCTATCTATGACAACACACATGCGTTTTCTTTGTGTCATGAGAGCCGATGATGGTGTTCAGTGGAGAATCATTGTCAGCGCTGGTCGACACAACAACAACACATGTAGTTCAGTGTGGGCTTGTGTAACCACACAGAGGGTACAGTTGTATGCGTATCAACTCAGCGTTAGTGCACATCCTTTTCCAAATGAGAACGTGATGATTGGTCTGCAAACACAGCAACAGCAAGGTGTGGGGGGTTCAGTCCCAACAGCAGGGCATGCTGGGATGGATGAGTCTCTAGGCAGATGCGTGACGGTGGTGATGCATTTACAACTTAGTGAAGAAAAATGTGAGAGAGTAAGTGAGAAAAGGCAAGAAGTAATGGAAAAAATACACACAGGAGTTTGTGATGCAAGTGTGTGTCATATTTGAGTGTTGTGCCAAATGGAGCCGTCTTTCCTGACTCCACAGTGTGTGACAGATGATATTGATATTGATTTTTCCTTTATTAGCTGCAGTCTCAAGAATCTGACAGAAGATTCTGACATTTAAAAAACAGCACTCAAGATGCAGTTCATCTTATACGCAGTATTAATAAATACTAGTATTCTGATTCATGATGAGTACAACTTGCCTTCTATCTAGTTTCACGTCACACATTGTACTCAACTCTGTTGTATTTTGGGCAATTGTGCCGATGAAGAAAAGCGTGACTGTAAGTGTTGCAGGGATTTATACGAGGAGAAAAACGTATAGATCGAAAAACTGCAGGATTGAATTTTTTTACAATCCATTTGTATCAGCTCTGTGAGGATCCAGCTAATGGCGATGTCCTGTGGGCCTCCCACACAGCCAGAAGCCAACTCGCTGTGTGGGAGGGAGACAGACTGATTGAAATTCTCCTCAAAGAGCCGCTCTGCCCTCTCCGACATGCTGAAGGTAGACTTCATCCGATCACTTTATGAGGTGAAAAGAACAGGCTGCGCTCGCTTTCATTGGCCCGTTACTGTTATTTTACTGACTAGTTGAAGTGGCTGTGCTCATCTGTTCGTCTCGGCGTACACTGTGGTAGGAAGTGGAATCCTGCAGACGACCCTACAAAGAGACAAATACAGCCAGGCGACACCACTAATCATACTTTTTTTCCCCCAGTGTCACATCCAATTGGACATTTCTCAACATGTTCTACCTCCAAACATACAGAGCTGCTGCTGCTGGCTGCCTGACAGACGAGCCAGTGATTCACTATCACTCATACAAAACCATTCCTGTGACAGGAAATATTTGCTCCGTGACATCACAAGTATGTACGTGAAGATCGTCTGCTGAGGCTGTACATTCATTTCAAATTACAACGAGATATCGCCCCTTTCTGTTGTTGTAACCTAAAGCAGAACTTCAGATTTCCCTTCAAGACATCCAGAGAAAGATGACTGAAGGGCAACTGGGTTTGGATGGAGCGTCCCGGTGACCCTGGTATCCCCAGTAACTGTGTTTGTTATCATCCAGATGGAGTTTACCTGATCTCACAGGGACTGGATGAAAAGCACAGGCAGTTCTTCCACCTCACCAACTGGGAATAATCTAATTTTATCCTGCTATTTTATTTATTTTCTCAAATAAATCACATAAACACCTTTTTATTGGGTCTAGGGAGTTCATAGAGGACGCCTAATAAAAGTATGGTTTAGATTAGAGGGCTGCGTGTGGAAGTCGGCAAGAGCGAGCAGACAGGGACGGCACAGCTGATCTGATCAGGGTCTACTTCCTCTCCACGGGCTTTCTGCTTCCTGTTGTGTTTCCATGGTGCTGCATACAAAAGAGGACAACCTAGTCTTCTCCAGGAAGCCATAAATAATTGATTGGCAAGTGGCTTAATCAGGCCTGAGGCTGCCTGGCAATTCCACAGCTAATTCCACAGCTGGCTATAAATAACTCATTACGCTAATTATGGTATGCGAGCGCCCAGCTAGCCTGGGAGCGCGAGGCCTAGTCAAGCATGACTACTGAGGGTTAACACGGTGTCTGTTGTATAGCAACGTTCAAGTTGTGGGCTGCATCAGCAGCTGCTTCCATGAGGAGGTGAGAGGCGTTGCGTTCACTAAAATCGTATAAATGTCTGCCTCGCATGTGGTCGTGGGTGAAGGAATCCGGGCAGATTATGTCAAGTAAAGATGCTCAGATCCCTTTATGCTTGACAAGGACAGTGAATGTGATTCTTTATGACACCGACCTATCAGAACTCTCTGGGCATGACAGGCATCTCCAGCTGTGACGTTAACACATCTCAACACCACTCTCATTTTGATAGAGGCTGTCTTCCAGTCGGCCAACGGTGACAGGCGCATTCCGATGATGGCAAAGTAGAAGGAGAAGCACTTAAGAGACCTGGGAGATGTCTCTCACCTCTTGGTCAGGAAATAATGACCTTACTGTCTCTGCCTATGTCAGTAGCACTCCAGTGTCCATCTAATTCAATCACATTTCAGTCTTCCTGCTAATGACAGGAAGTGCAGCTAATGCACAGGAAAAGAGTCGGCACACCGCAGAGTTGAGGCTGCATTTTGGAGAAACGACTTCAGATGTTTGAAGAAGAGTTGTTGAGAGATGCAACACTGAACATGCAGACATCAATAACCATGTTTGATGGATGGTTAAGAAAAGAACACAGTTCACAGAACCTTTTTGTAGTAAATTGTCCCTTCACATTTGAAGCCTGACTCTACAACGTTACTATCCACATCATCAAAATCTCCCGACTCCCTTCATTTACAAACATGAAATAATAAAAATGAAATACATTCCAAATGGACAATTTAAGGATCCCTAGGCAGCATCGCTTGCCTTTCCAGGAGAGACCTGGAACACTGTGTACTGTGGTTTAATGGTCTCAGGGGACAGGTTATCGCCTTGAACACTAATGGCCTCAGTGAGGACATAGAGTAAACCTGCACACTCTGAGACAGTCAGTGAGTAGGTTAACAGTATATGTCCACTAAGAAATGGGAAAGACAGTTTGTGCTGGCACTGCAGGATGTCTTTTCTCTGGGTGTCTGACTTTTCCCTTAATGATGTGCATATTTCAGCCTTTCTGCAAATCTGGCTCGACAAATAGCATATAGCTCCTGTAAATTGGAAAAGAAAATCTCTGGGGGAGTCACATCCAGCTCCCTGAACAGCACCATCATAAAGTTGTGATATTTGCTTTTCCATGATATGTCATCTCACATTTCTTCCATCCTTTTCCGGTTCTTTCGTCTTCAATTCATTATCCAGCAGCACATCACGATGGCAGCAAACTGAGTAAGGCAACACAGACATCACTCTCCCTAGCAACACACTGCAGCTCCTCCTGAGGGACCTTGAAGGTTTTTCCAGGCTAAATTAGATATGTAATCACTCTACTCCGTTCTGGGTCTACTAGGCACATACGCCGAGAACATCTATGAACATGCCTAGGAGGAACTGTAATCAGAGGTTTGAACTTATGTATAATATGAGTGAACTGTCACTCAATGGTTTGTGGCATCACTTCACACAAAGAACAAAGTATAAACGACTGAGCTCTGTTCCACTTGCTGTAAATGACTCTCAGGTGTATTTGGGTGTAACAAATCAAACATACAGCAACAGAGGATATGTCTGGGTGTTGTATTTCTAACCCCCCTTGTGTTGAGTGTGTGGTGCAATGACCTCGTTTCACGATGAGATGACCACCAGGGTGAACATGCCTTCAGTCAAGTTGTTAATAAAATCAACCTTCTAAGCCTCAACTTGTCAAACGGGTTAACCACTGCAGATGCATTTACGTCACCACTAATTACAGGAGCAGGGACGTCTGAGATGGCGCAAACCATAAAAGTCGTTTTGTTTGGAGATTTCAAAAAAAGATTGATGTTTATCAAGTGAAGTACAAAAGTGCTCGGGGTTAAGGGAGCCGCTAGGGTAAGGTCAGAAATATCCAATGAAGAGGGGGGAGACGGGGGGGTAGAGTTATTTCCTTTTCCTGAGGTCATTGCCGAATATGGTCTCTGTGCTCTAAACAAGCATCTTCAAACTCTCTGCAGAGAACGTGCCGTCAGTCGTTTGGGTAGAGGTGCATTAAAACGGTCCAGTCCAAGCGAGTTATTTTTGCCCTGGGCTGATGTCTGCCAGAGAGTGGGGTCCAAATTTCCCATCCGGCACTGCGATTCCCAACATGAGATTGACCACGTCTCCATCTGGCATTGCTGTTTTCTTCCCAGGGTGCACGGCAGGACAGGAGAAGAGGAGGGCTGAGAGAAGAGAGCTGGTTGGGGATGGTGAGTGGAGGTAAGCCTCAATATTTACTGGCAGTCGCTAGTAAAGAGGATGCACGCCGCTACATTAAAACAGAGGCGAGGTGCCGCACACACGGCAAGTACACACAGTCAACACACACGTGACAGTTGTGTTCCTTCAGGGCCTTCAGGGCTCACGACAGGCTATGAGTGCGTTTGTGTTCATGTGTGCGCGCTCGTGTGACGTAACATAAGCCCCCGCTATGCCCAGATTCTGCACAGCTGGGCTTCTCAGTATTCCAGATTACAATACGTCACCGTTTCCCTCTCGGCCCTCCCTTCTTCCCAGCACACGCTCCAGTACACTCACATCTATTTTGAACACATGCACGCTGACACAAACCGACTCCAGTGATGTCACTGAATCTGCTTCGCTCTTCTCTCTCTCTCTCCATCTGCTTCCCGATCGTGTTCCCGCTATCATGCATAGACATTTGTTTACCCTTGCTCCTGTCAGTTAGGCTCTGCACATTTACCCCTCATCGCTTTAAATTACATCTCCATTTTTTTATAAGTTTATCCTCCTTCACTGTGCCTCTTTGTGTGTGTCTCTCTCTCTCTCTCTTTCTCTCTCTCTCGCACGCGGCTTGCCTCAAGCTTTGCCAGAACAAAGCAAACCACTGGCCAGATGTCAAGCTTTTGTGTGAGTTATTTGGACCGAGAGACATTCTCTAAAGGGCAATGACTTAAAATTGAGCTCGATTTTTTCTTTCTTTCAGTAAAGTCCAATTGTTACTGTGTAAAAAAATTCTCTTTTCTCTGTGTCTGCAACAGATTTGTCATGAGGAATTTTCCATCAATTTTTGTATCAAAAGCTGAGATTTGTATTCACTATCCATTCCAAGGTGCACCAAATGTTGAGTGGAAGTTTTCTCTAAATGAATGTTGACCTTTGCGAGATAGATTATACTTGTTTCTGTGCAGTTGCAGGGATACATTCCCTTTTACTGTGAGTGATGTACTGTACATGCAACAGTGAAGGTCAAACACAACGCCTGTTACTTTGACGCTACTTGTTAGCAGGAATGCAAAGGTCGGCTCGTGTAGACAACACCATCTCTGGGTTGTCTGTAGGATTCTGAATGCACACACTGTGTACTATGGGTACTATGGGAACATTTCTTTTCAAGTGCACATTCTCCATACAGTCTCATTTGCAAACAGGAATCAATAACCTGTCTCACGCTGCAAGTTTAACTCTTCTATGTTGGCGTCAAAAGGCAGAAGCATCTTAGTTTGATGCAAGAGACAAGAGTTATTTGAGGGATGTGGGATTGAGGAGTGAGAACACGTCGCTATTCCACAGGCATGGAGCCATGTTATATGCAGTTATGGGCGGATGTTGTTTTTTTTCTGGCTGCTTTATGATCCTGTATCACGCTCAGCTGAAGCAGACACACCAGTCAAAGCAGTGTATCTGCACAGCTGATATAGGAGTGTGGTTCTGCTCCTTGCCCAATACTCTGGATCACATCATGCAATGACAGACCTTTTTTTTTTTCTTTCACACTCTCTCCCTTGTTTTTGCTGTGATGTCCAAACTGCTGAGAGAAAGCGCGCTGCTGGACACCTCTATTTTCCACAAGATTAGGCCAATTTTCCAGAGGATTGTATCAATTTAACACAGCTTTCATGGCGCCTCTCTTGCTCTTAGCTTGACAAGCCTTCAGCTGGCTGGAAAGGCTTATTGTCTACTCCAGCAACCCTGTTTTTAAAGGACACTGCACTGGAAAGGAGAAGAAGGGCTGTGAAGGAGGTAACAGATGAAAAAGTGATAGATGGACAGGAAGAAAAACACACTCACAGAATAGGATGACAGTGGACTACAGTGGGGGTTTGATGGCGGCATTTGGCTGGTCTGATCCCCCTGTGTGTTTTTAAATGTGTACTCTGTGTGTAAGTGTGTCCATGGGCGTGTGTTTGAGGGAGAAAGAACAATTTGTCTATGACAATTGCATTCAATTATAGTAGGACAGCACACACACACACACACTCAGAGAGAGAGCTGTATCGACATGCTTGGACACAGTGCACACATAAAAACACACACACACAAACACACATAAGTCCCAAACCATCAGACACACCAGGATTAGACTTATATCTCTCTCCCGCTCTCCCCCTCTCTCTCTTTCTCACACACACAGACACAAACAGTGAAGATTACAGCGACAGCACAGCTTGACCATAGCGTCTAATGTTTCTGAGGCATCACGACCATCAATCTGTGATGTCCTGTCTTGTATACAACATCGCATACAGCAAACACACACTTGCAGATGCATGCGAACAAGCGGAAATGGTTCCAGCCTTGTTTATGTACAGAATTTTCTTTTCCTGCGATTACCTTAAGACCAGAATTACTCAGTCTGAACTCATGCGTAAACATTTACTCAATAGATGGAAAAACAACTTGATAGTTTTGCGCGAGCTACTGTCAGCGCACAAAATGTGCAATCAGTTCTAACTGGGAATGACTAAACTGAATGTTATTATGAGCAGTTCAACAACGTGCTGGAGAAGCACATTGTTGCTCATATCCTGTGACATGAATTGCAACTGGAATCGACAAATTTGTGTTGCGAGCGAGTTTGAACGATTGGAGCTGACATTCTTGTTCACCCATCACTTTTAGATGCTTCACCTTCAAGCAGTGTTTCGTCGGTGGGAATGTGTCAGGAGTGATTATTACTGCACTTATTTTTCCACCAGGTGGATTTTTTTAATCATCAAGTGGAAAATAACAGCAATCTATCTATTGAACCTGTGGTCAAGATTGAGGGGATCATTACTTGACATCTTCTCGTCATTCATGTCTTAAGGTTGTGATGCCGGGTAAAACAACAGCAAGGAAGCACAGTTATGAAGTGAATTTTTACATGATTGAAATGTGAGTGCTGAGTTCTGAGTACAAAAAAATGTACTGAGACAGCATAATAACATTACTATACCAAAATAACAATGTAATAACATAATAGTACAGTAATAATAATAATACCAGTACAAGCACAATCAGGCTTTTTGTCCAAAACGTAAAAACCCAGTTTATCATGCCTCACATTTGACTGAAATTTTACACATCATTTGAGCTAATATATCAGCTATAGTTCCCTTATAACTGATAATTAAAAATGTCTCCGGTTGGAGTAACTTTTCCCATCTGACTACATTTATGAGCTCCTTCCTTTAAATTCCTCTCTGAATTGTGGCCTTATGTTTGGCCAGTGGAGAGGTCCAGGTTAAGTGCTGCGAGTCAACTAAGCAGCCACTCAAACAAACATCACGGTGGTGCCCCTGAAAGAAATGTTTGATGGATTCAAGGGGGGAGACTGTTGCACAAACATGTATACTCCTCTTTCAGCGCAGGTCCACACATTCACAGCTGGATGCTGCCAAACACAACCACATGTGTGCCGTGGGCCGCTGCGCTGCTCCGCTGGCACAACCGGGTTGTTGAGAAGGTGTCGAGCGTATAAAACATTTGAAATTCTGTGTTAACTCCCAAGGCGCAGCACATTTTGAGTTGTCATCTTGCAGATACGTTTGTCCACAATGGCACAGTTTGTTTACAATAGTTCACCAACTGTGCATCACGAATTTCATCAGGAATAAATAGAAGGGTCACAAAACTGAGATGAGCAACTATGGAGCCCACGAAGCGATGGGATGGGAGTGAGTGCCAGCTGGCCTGCACAACAGAAGTGGAGGCAGAGAGGAAAAGCACGTTTTAAAAGCTCTACTGACACATGATAGACTCATGCTTCCTCTTCCTCTTGCTGTGGACAATATAAAATACATGCAGGATGTTTAAATAGGCCGGAGGTTGTGCACCCATCTGGGGGGGATCGAGGTTTGTATCCCCAGACCTTCCAGAGAATGAGCGAAAGTGTCAGTAAGACGGCTCCTGATGCCTCTAATGTCATCTGTTAGCAGCTTGGCACCTAGTGTAGCAGTTGGAATACCAAACAACAATATTTGGGCACAGTCAGACAAACGCTTCCGTTCACATTGGAACACTTTACTGCATTTTAAAAACAGACAGATGAAATGCATTCACTCCTCACCCTGCTCAAATCATCCTGTGGGTCTACGCTTACACGTTTCCCACCTATCCACAAATACCGCGAGGGAATACGATATCACCACAACGAGCTGCTGTTGGATGGACGGCGAGCAAGTTTACATCATTACTGAGACAGTGCCACGGCTCATCGTGCTGTAGTGTTAACTTGTTACCATGACGCGGTATCACTGTCGGACATACGCGGTGTCATGCCCTGACACGGACAGAGCGGCTGGACTAAGTGCGGAGTGAGTGGAATGTGGAGGTCCAGTAACCCTCAGGGGCAGTACATGGCAGGAAGTGGAGATTCTACCACTGACCGAGTGTGAGTCGTTGTGTGTATGTGGGGGTCAGTGGTTCATTTTCAGCCAGAAAGACCAGTAAGCAAAGCAATCGTTCCTGCCAGCTACATCATACAAAGCTTTTACAAACAACCGTTTAGACTAGTGACGGTCAGCAGACTGACTCAACCCAACATGAGCCGGGTTTGCTCTCCAACATTCACCCGGTTGCTTTCAGTCACTGCTGCTAACATCAACAAATCCCAACGCACCCCAGCTGACTTATTCCACGGAAACGTTGCCAAAGAGCCGAGTCACACTAATGGCTGTGACTCGCTGCTGTCGGTGTAAAGTCCACTTTAGGGCGAAGCCACGACTCAGACAGCAAGCCTCGTGTTTTATGGGTGAGTCAAGTGATCAGATTATTTTAGTGACTAAAGTCAAGTCATGCACTTTTAATTTGTCATATATAGTTTGTGGACTTCGGAAATTGGTTGCAATTACAAGTTGCCCTGTTTAAAATGTGATTGGAGTGTAACTACTTCATAAAAGTAATGTACCTAATCACATTAGAGTACTTTTTGATGATTTGTCTAGATTATGTAATGCCATTACATGTAACTAGTTACTCCACAACACTGGTTGTAACTTAGCTCTAATGGATGTCTTTCCCAGTACTATTCCCAAGAGATGCGACTGACTAGTACAATGATCAATGACCGATGTTCAAGTCCGCTTGAAAATGTGAATGACCAATTCAGTTGTTAATTAAAACTCTTGAAAAGAATTGGACGGACTGTGTCACATGACCCTTGCATTGTCCTCGTGATCCACCAGTTTTCATCCCTTCATCTACCATACTGATGACCACACAAACTTTGCACAGATATTAATATTCCCCTTCGGTGTAAACAGTAATAACTCTGATGATCCTTCAACTACACATAGAGCATCATCATGAGGTCGACTTTGTCCAGTGCTTTGGTTTCTGACCACACTGCTGCAGCCATGGAGTCTGGACCGGTGGACACATGATCTGCCAGAGGTCAGGAGAGTCGTGTCTCTGCTGTAGAACTAGTACCAGCAGTATTACGAATGGTCTTTGTTATATGAAGAGATAATATTACATTTGCTCCTCATTATGATTCTGGACATTACATTATAGTGATTGAGTGAAAGAAAAAACACATAAAAAAATGAAAGAATGTGAATGACATGTGTTCCAAAGTTTAATTCGTAGGGTTACAATATTCCAGAATAATGCCAACCAGTGTGACACGGGGGTACAGTGGGTAACGCTGTCCCCTCCTGGCCTGGGATCTTTCTGTGTGGGGTTCCCATGCTCTCCCCATGTCTGCGGGTGTTCTGTCTGGTTACTTCACCTTCCTCCCACCTCCAATAGCATGCTGATGTCAATTGGTCACTCTAAATTGTCCCTAGGTGTGAATGTGAGTGTGAATGGTTGTCTGCCGTTCATGCGACCCTGCAATGAGCTGGTGACTCGTCCAGGTTGGACCCTGATTTTCACCCTTTGACAGCTGGGATCGGCTCCAGCACAACCCAGCAAACGGGAGAAGATGAATGGATGAGTGAATGAACAGCAACCATTCAAAGAGGTGCTGTGAGCCAACCTGACTCAGGTGTAATGGCTCTTTAATTGGTCTTTGTTGGTTAAATGAGCTTCAGAAAGTTGAATGAGTTCACGGTGTTTGGTCACATATTAAGACCCAGCGTCTCTCTCGCCTCACATACTAGAGGCGTCGTCATCCCGCGATGAGTCAACAGCAACTGGAGCACACAGATATTATGCACAGAGTGAACTAGGTCAGCCGAGGACAGACAGCAGCCGTCTGGTCAGTTGGGTGTAGAATGCATTTCTATAGTGACTGGGTTTAACCTTTTACACACTCGGCACTCAACTTGAGCACTAGGAGACTGAAACTTAAGCAGAAGTATTTTGCTGTAGCTGAGACATCTTTGCTTATTGTGGATTTTAATGCTTCATAAGTAATGAAGATAAAGCCTGAGCTTTTAAAGGCTTATCAACGTACTGTATTAGTACAAGTTTATTTAGCTGTTAGGCTTAATCTAGACCACCACCCACACACACACACACACACACACACACACACACATTATTCAGTGACGTTCGAAGGGTTGGTACAGCGAGTGTCTCTTCAGGAGAGGAACTTCTGATGGATGCGCTGATGTCTCACTCAGCTGTGGCTTGAGAGTGAGCTGACAAGGTCAAGTATGTGCAGTCAATTTAGCCAGCGGAGAGACTCATTTAGTCATTCTTGTGCTCTCATTTTTTTCAGCAAAGATATTCATTTAATTGATTCTTTTTTTTTTTTTTTTTTCTCTCCTCCGCACACGACAGCAGTACATTCCCTGTAATATGAAGATGTTCTCCTGACAACTGCTGGGGAGTATGAGTACAATAGACACACTGTCAGAGAGAGATAATACTTTGCCCTCGGCTGCTGTGCCACCTTTGCTCTGTGGGGTTTTATAACTTGAAAACGGGCCAAACGCTGTGCAGCGGCATCGGACCTAGTTGATAATTTCCCAGTCCGCTGACCGAGCCTCCACACTGTGTCATTTGGAAAAGGGACGTCTGTTTATTGCAGGGAAGGAAACAATTTAATAAGTGGAAAATATAATTAACGAAAGATAGTGGAGAACTTTTACATCTATTTGGCTTTGTACAATAAAATACAGCAATAAAAAAGAGGCAGCACTGATTAGGTAACAGACTGAGAAGACAAAGTCGCATCAGGGATCTGCAGGCTGAGGAACTGAAAGAGAATGTGCTCATGATAATATTTCACTTCCTGTTTGCAAAGTCAGTTTTGTGGGGAAAAAAAAAATATATATATATATATATATATATATATTGATTCAAGGCCGGAGACGTGCAGCAGATAAACATTTATGCCCTCTGTGGTTTCCATTTTGTCAAACTACAAATTATGAAACGGCCATAGAGAGCAGATTGTGTCGCCACTCAGAGTTTGGACAGGTTTGCAGTCAGACCTTGAAATCAATCATCATGGATGAAGGTGGGAGGCGGGTTAATTCCAGCAGAGGCACAAGTGGTAAAGTCTGCCGATGGATTCACTGTTCGGGACAATTTGCTCAGACAGACCTTGGATTCAGAGTTTCTGATTGAATCCAAAGTGGCATCGCTGAGTGTAGATATTCCTGCCATAGCTCTACTTACTTGTGTGGTTGAAATAACAACTGGAAATAGTTTTTCATTCAGATGGACATCTGGGCTCAGAGGGTTTATTACCAATCTGCGAGGTCCTTCCAGATTTATTTTGCTAGCCTGTCCTGCTCTCCCGGCTGTGCCTTTATCCTCCCTCCCCTCCATTTTCGATTGTGTCTGTCCTCCTGTATCAGCGCCGCTGCTTCGGCTCTGCCCTCAAGCACAGCCACAAATTGACAAGCTGATCTCAACCGGGACATTAAACCCTGGGGATCAAGGGTACAGAGAAAGCTCTTTAATATCCTCAACCTGTGGGAATCGTTTAGGTTCATAACAAGGTGCACTAGGTGGATTTCCAAACAAAGGACCAATGTCAAATCTGACTGCAGGAGGGGAAAACATTCCTCCTGGGACAAATGAGGACACCTGATAATAATCGTCTAAATGAAAAAGGTACAACATAGAAACTGTGGAGACATTAGAGCCCCTCATCTCTATTCCACTTTATTGCTGCCGTTTTCTACATTAAACGATGCTGAGGTCAATGATCTCTCCTAAGGGATGACGGTTAGCTGCAGTGGCTCATCTGGAAAAAACTCATAACAGATGCTGAACCCAAAACAGACAGCAAAAGTGAAAGAGGAAGACAGAGAAATAAAGACTATTAAACCATAATGGTCCCTCTCAGAAGGGTTCGGCACACACTTCCGGTTCTTGCGAACTTGTAGTGGTTGGAGCAAAATGTGTGTGTGTGGAGTTTGTTGTTGCCAACAGGAAGCGGCTAATGGGATGAATTCAGACACATACGGTTTGTTTTTCATTGTGCAGACTCCCAGAGTGACGTGCAGCCGATACACTTGACTCAATGCAGCGACAAAGCACTGAACGGGTTCCAGGATGCTGTGGTACGACTGTCTCTGTGGCCAACATTAACACGCAATTAACAAAGCAGATTTTGGTGCAACACTTCCAACACACAGAGAAACAAACATCCATGGTGAAGATGACTACGTTGTTGAGGAAAGCGTGATGCCTTGTTACCTACACTCGCACTAAAAATCAGAGGTACAATCTTCGTCTTTTTCCACACATGCCCAAGTGTATGGACTTAATGGCTCAGAAAGGTACGACCGGGACACATTAATACTCTATGTACCTTTCCTCAAACCTACACCTACACACACACACACAGTCTCCTTGTCTTTTCAGGTCAGCTCAGTCGAGAGCACTCTGAGATAATGAGCTCCTCCACTTTCATGACAGATGGAAAATGTGCAGCACGCCACGCTCTGCTCCTCCCTTTTCCGCTCCTTCGCCCGCCGAGTCCGACTGTCTAACCTAGCGGAGCCCGACCGGTGCCCCAACGCGGTAGTTGTATCGAGTGATCGGAACGGGCCAGCGGCAGGAGGAGCTGTGAGGCAGTGGAAAAAAGGCCTCACTCTTCATCAATATTGCAGCGTTACCTGGTGAAAGCGAACACCCGCCAACATATTCCATCGTGTCATTGGAAGAGAGGATCAGGTGCTCTGGCCTGACATGCCAACATTGTTACCCGTACAAATGATGATGCAAAGGCCGGATTCATTATTCATGGCTTCTTCAACAAAGGTTGAGGAGGAGTTTGAAGGGACTGGAAAGCAGCGGATGTTCAAGTGTCCATCTGATCAACAAGTAGTTTTGTGTTTTTTCGCAGCAGAGGAGCAGCACATAAGCCAACACAGGCTCCTCCCCGTGTGACACCCGGAGGACGAACTTCCTTTTGAGGATCAGTAAACACCATCAATAATCAATAGATATGTTCCGTACATCTACAGTGAGTGAGGAACAGTAATTCTTCCAGCTTAGAAACCTTCTGCTGTAAACAAAGTTAGTCTGGAAGGAAATAAATGAGCTGCTGTGACGTAGACTCATAACTAAATCCTCCAAAGTTAAGTGTCTTATCAGCACCTTTGCTAATTCTGTCAAACAGTCAAAGTAAATTGAGGCTTAAAACAGAAACACAATGATCATTTCTATTATGAAGCTCTGCTCTGCTTCTGAGCTCTGCTCACCGCAGCACGTCTCATTGGTCAGTGGAAGAGTGCCGTCATCAGACCGCGTGTGTGTGTGTGTTTGTGTATGTGTGTGCGTGTAGCTGAGGTCAGGGTTGGTGCACGTTTAATCTGCTCGCTGTTTCCAGGCCACTCCAAGGACTTTGACACATCACTTCTGTATCTATTATTCACAAGCAGCCGGAGACTTTCAGGTGTGTGTGCGCACGGCTAAAAAAGAACGTGTGTGCACGCGCGTGCTCGTCTGCACATGCACATCACATAGTCCTAACGCGGCTCCACTTTTATTTGCAGATATAATATCAACTCGGTTGCGTAATGGCACCATTTTTATCACATACAAACTTACTCACAAGCACACTGCGCTCCCACTCCAGTTGCACAACCCCTGAATTTTAGGGATAGAATGGCCTGATTTCATAAGCAGTCTGCTGCCTACTGGCAGCTGGGCTGTCAGATGAAGTCATTACTTGGAGCGGGACACACACACACAGACAGGGCATAACGGTGGATGCATCTGTAAAACCCACTGAGTGTGAGAATGACAGCTCGGAGGAACCGCGGTGTCCTGGTGATCCCGTCAGAGAAGACAGGGGGGCGTTTGTTTCGGGTGCGTTTCCTCGCTGGTGGTGCGGCGACACACTGAAGTGACCGAGGAGCTGGTTGGCGCTAGTGTGCCTGTGTGTGCGTGCAGGCTGGGATTACTATCAGCTCAGTGCCAGGGCGGGGTGAATGGCCTCAGTGCTATCTCTGGAGCGCAGCTTGTTTACCCTAATGAACACAACTCCAACTCCACTCCAGCCAATTGCAAAGATGGCATTTACCTATTGATGCCAATGCCACGCCGGAAATCACCGGGGACATGAACATACACAGGAACAATGACTGCGCTCCTCGTTCTGATGCAGGGAACAATTTCTGTGGATGCCTGACGTGCCAACTTACCAATAATAACGGATGTGCCTTTTGAGTTCTATGCTTCCTTTTGTTGAAGATGCAACGAGATAATTGTATGCTTTTCTGAGAGCATCTCTGTGTTGTGGGTCTCAGCATGTAGCCGCACCAGCTCAGTTCAACCACTATTGTGACATCTGTACCAGGAAACGGTTTCAGCTCTTTCCATGAAAGTAAAGACTTAATTTATTGTCAGTATTCAACATGTCCCTGAAGAAGACTTCCGCTAATACTGCAGGGGAGTAGAGCACTCAAATCGTTTCATCCAGTCGCTAAAGCTTCTTTAAATCCCTCTAAACATGAATTTTGGACCAATAGGAAAATAGTTAATATGTCGGGAGAAAACTCCCCTCCATCCAATAGTCGAGCACCTCAGTTGTTTACCCAAATCTCTGAAATCCCTCTGTGAATGTTTATTCAGCCAATGTGAGGGCGGCTGCGCGGATGAATGTCTGCCAGTGCGACGATGGCGTTGCTGCGCCACATACGGCTTTGCCATGACATGTGTGTGTGTGACCATTACATCATGGCTAGTCCCTGACCGGTCCACGGCACACACAGTCACGTGACCTCCCCCTGACATCTCAGGGGCACCGCTGTGCTGATGTGATGATGGCTATTGCAGTGAGACAATTTCCCCACCGGCGTCCCGCTGTGTTCATCTTAATCCCTCCGAGCAGTCGGCTGCTTGGTGAAGCCAGCACCCGCACACGACGAGACGAAGCACGTTCACATTTCCTTCAACCTGAATGTAGGAGTTTGTTTACTTTTCCCCCTTTTGAGAATATCGTATTCAATGTCAGTGCTATATACCCGCCGCCTGCCCTGCCCCCTCCTCCCCCACCAAAGCCGCTTTCAGCTCTTTTGCTCTGACATCACCACAGTCATCATCAGTGGGCATGAGTCAGACCATTAGGTGAGTAACGGGGGGAGATTATAGGCAGATCAGAACAATTTCGTTAGACTTGGGCACAAAAGAGAGTCTGGAAATCACCCTTTCAAATTGTCATTTTGAGTATTATCCTGTTATAAACATCTTTTACGACCAAAAAGAAAAAGTACACCGACATCCCCAGGGGCAGATGGATTCTTCCAAAAATCTCTGCATCAGCAGAGTAAACCTTCCGCTCCAAGTCATCGCTGAGGTTTCTGTGGATCAGCGCTGACATGTCAAATCAAGTAACGAAAGAACAGACGCTCAATAATGACAAGTATGAGGATAAATACATTTACAGTGTGTGGCAACGAACCAGCCAGTCAGAACACCAGGATCATAGACCAAAGGTGAACAGTCGAAGTTTCCATCTGGAAAACCCGGCCCTGTATTAGACTTCTTATATGTCTGAGGTGTCGCAGTGACCCCCCCTCACTCTGCTGTTTGAAGTTCAGTGATGTGATGTAACAGGCGTCACTTGACACCCTCACAGCTTCACAAAAGACTCCTGCAGGCTGTTTGAGCCAGCTGTGATATTTAAAGAGCAAACTACAGGAGACTGAAGAGGGAAAGATAAGGATTTGTTTCACCTGAGATTCTCGTACACAGCAATATATCAAACCGACATATATCATTCATTATATTCAATGGACTGAAAGTCTACTGAAGAATAATTATTTCAAGTAGAAGATGTGGAGTTCCACATTCTCCATCATCTCCGTCTATGTCACTGGACGTGTTAATTGAAAACATCAGGTCATTGTGCATCTTTCCATAGATTTGATTATTTAAAAATGGAGACCTGATGCAGTGGCGACAAAGACCTAGGCAAGTCCTGTCAACGGTCATTTCTACTTTGTCTTCCACAGTCTCGCCAAGTGAATCCACATATCATAGCTCGATCTGGACTGATGTTCTCTCCCATGTAGCCAAAAGACGCATGGATGAACAGGGGAGGCTGACGATGGTCAACACATTTTGTTGAAAATTTCCTGCAACACGATATAAGTTCAGTTACAAGGCACTGAATGTCCTGAATTCAAAAGACCCACAGGAACCCGCAGGGAGGCAAACACGCGTACTCTGAAACACGAGCGGCCCGAACATTAACACCTACACTTTCAAAGGAAGTGGAAACACTTCCACAAGTTAAACTGAGTGCAAACAGGCAGCAGATCAACCAAAATCCCCCACGCCCAGTTCTTAGGAAACTTCTTGAAGGACTTTCCAGCTGGTATCAAACACCAGATGACATAATGCTAATTAACAGACCATGTGAAGGGAGGATTCACATTCCTCCTTGGACTCTAGGCATGATATCACTCCAGCTGGGAAGCCCCACGCTGGAACCCCCCAAACATCCCCAGAACGTCCCCCAGCTGCTTGACTTTAGACCCCATTCCACTTTCCGAAGCGGGTACTGTCTGTGGCCGGCATGGTTAAAAATAACAGCCCTGAGATGCCACACTGGTCCTGATGACATATGTCTCCATGGCAACCTGAGATGACAGGTTGTCAGGGGTCAGAGGTTGGATCTTATGAGACATAAGAGTCATGTGACTTTCGGGTCGGAGAAGGGGGCAGTCCCCAGGAAAAAGATGAGAGCGCTGCACTTAAGGCAGCTGCTCCACTCGGAAACTCCCTCTGGTGAGTGAGAAAGAAGAAAGGACATGGCTTCTGTCTTTCCATGCCCTCGACGGTCACAGCTCTATAAATAGACATAAACATGCCCTTTGCGACTGAACTACAGTCATGATTTCATTATGTTCACAGTGGTTTTCAGAAGGAGATGTTACATGCAATGAGGCTGTTTCCTCGTCCCTTAATAAGGTGCAACAAGTCTTTTTCTCTCTTTTTGTGGGCAACCAGATCAAATTTTCCACAGGGTAGATGACAATCACTTCATTATATCAATTTATAGATAGAGAGCAGACGCCCTGATGTCATCGCCGTTTCCTTGTCTATATCTTAATGGAATCTCTCATTGTTTCATTTCATTTCATTTCAAAAATACATTGCTCGGGGCTAAATTTTATTCTTTAACGTTTGTTCAATCTAATGTGAGATAATAAAGCAACATCCTTATGTTTTTTTCTTCACATTGACTATAACATCACAAAAACGTGGCCAGCAACTCATAGTTAGACTCAGCGCAGGAATAATATCACTCTATGCAAAGCAGGCTAATGGAAAAATGCCCCCCCCCAAGAAAAAAAGGATGGAAACATGTAGACAAAAAAGGACAGGAGGGAAATAAGGTGAAGGAGGGCAGGGAATTCCAGGAGGTGAAAGGGAGAGGCAGGGGAAACCCTCAGGTCTAAATGTCACTCTTTTATCGTATCGATGCTCTTCTTACCCTCCAGCTCCCATACTTTCACCCCCCAACTGGTGGATATTTTAGGCGCGTGTGAGTCACCCCACCACTGTTGTAGCAAGCAGTTTGAGTTGTGTAAGATTCTTCACTGGACAGTTGCCGATGAAAACAGCTCCAAAGCATCGGTTGTAGTGTTTGGTTCAATCCACTTTACTTAAAGGACAAAAACAGTTTCCGTTGATTTTCTGGACGCTAATTCCAGAATTTATTTATTAGTACAAGAAGGTTTTGTTGTTTTGCATGTCCTTGATGAGCTCCCCATTTGATGAATCAATCAGTCTGAGAGATGATCCATCACATGCTGTGTGGTCTTAAGTGTAGAAACAGAATCAGAATTATTTATCAGAATCAGAATAATCTGAATTTATTTATCACAGAGGAAAATTTCTTCAAGAAGGACATGTATTAACAAAAAAAAATGTAGGTATGGTAGTGAAGTGGTGTGTGTGTGTGTGTGTATACATTAAATTTGCAACTAAAAATAAACCATGCATCCTTCGCCCTGTCGTTCTGGTGCAATCATAACAAATTACTAAACAGTTTGTGCACCTGGAGCAGGTACGGTTCTCAAAGCGCCACGCAAGGTGTCATATAACCATTGCTGATGGATTTTCCATGCCAGTATTGTCTGTACAAATGTAAATAAATGTGCAGCTCTGCTGCAAAGAAACTGGATGTGACGTCTATTCATATGTAAATATGAGACACTATTAATATCAACACGCTGGAGAAGCTCAGAGACTTAAAGAGACTGTACACACCCATAAGAAGCCCTTCTATTTATTCATGTGCTCACAGGGGGACTTTTATTGGGTGCTTCTCACATTTAATTGAAACAGAACGAATGAGGCCTCAGCCTGGTTAGAAACTATAGGAAAGACAACAAAAGGCAATTTCACCATCCAATTTATAGTCTTCGGTTGCTCAAATGAAAGGTGGATTGGTAATGTCTTTCTGGTGATTGTGCTCGATGCAATTATCCTCTGAGTGGGAAGGTTTGACAGCTTCGGCATGTGGGATAAGGGATGTGCACAGGATGCCGCATCCGCGTCTGTTTAAGGGACTGCTCGGCTGAACTCTGGCACGGCGTCCGTGCCGCTGCTCAGAGGTGTGTTTGCCTAATGAGCTGTGATTGCCAAACTAATGGCCGGTGTTTTGTAAAAGCTAATGGAGTGAGTGTGTTTGTGCGTGTGTGTGCGTGCATACCTACAACAGAGGGTTAACGTCTAACCATCCATCTGGGCCTAATTCCTCGTTCCCAGACCCCCATCACTCAATCAGGTCAAAGCTGCTATATGAAGCATCATCAGGCCAAAGCTGAACTTTCTAGTCTGAGTTAATTCAGCATGCAGGAATTTCAGGAACTTGCGCAGGATATAAACCTGCTCCGAACCTTTGACCCTTACCCTCCTCTGACCTCTCCTGTTTATCTCTTTGAAGCAGAATGAGGTTGGAGTATGTGCAGGTCTCCATAGGAAGTGATAAAAGATCAGCAGGTTAGAAAGAATTACATTCTTAATGGTTTCTTCTGGACAGAGGCTAAATTTGGCTGCGGCCGTATTGCACTGTACAGCGCGCGTGTGTGTGGTGGGTTTTTTTCTCCCCACTAAGCGCTGTTAACGACCCGGTCCCACCTGTGCGTTACTCACCTTTCCACAGTCCACTGAATAACAATACAACAACAATACAAAGACAAAGCTGAGTCACTCAATAATTCCATTTCAGCAAAATGTCATCGACTCCTTTGCACTCATCCAGTGAACAAAATGTTCATTGAAGCTTGTTGTCTGATCGTAAATGAGCTCATACGGGACAGAACAGGCCTCTTCTCCAACTGCACTGAATCACCACATGAGCAACCAAAGCATGCTTTTGTCTTCTCATAACTGAGATACCTGAATCGGGTAACTGACCGTCATGAGTTCCTGAAGGAATTATTATTCTCAATGATCCCAGGAAATGAATGAACGGGCACATTAGCAGTCATTTTATACTTAAAGGAGAACTTGGAAATGACTCAAGTTGCCTTGAAGAACTTTTGAGAGCAATGACGCACGAATGATGCAGAGCCCATAAATGCACTGTCAAACTAAATTGCTGTAAATGCAACAATAGAAATACTTAATGTTCATTCAATGAAATTGCTTAAGTGACCTCATACATTCAGAGGGCTCGTTTTAATTCACGTGTGACTAATTAATACAATAATACATAGTTGTTGTATATCTGTTAATGTAGTATCAGCATATGCATGCTTAAATGCAAATTCCTATACATATATAATGTAATTCAGAAATAAACTAGTTATCAGCTTAGAATAGCTCAGCATTTTGTTCAGGTTGATTTAATTACAACACTCCTGAGTTTACACTTGTATACATTTACATTTCCTCCAACACCGGCCGAGGTCACATGATACATTTTCTGTCAGAGTAAATGAAATATAACTATGGCTCATAAATGCTGCAAATACTTTTGGCAGCTGTAAATGTGTGTGAATGTGTGCCAGCGTGCGCCCGAGCAGGGCAAATAACAAATCATGTGGGTTTAAGGGAGATTAAACTGCATTAGGAAACAATGGGGTAGAAAAGGACGCACACAGAGGTAGATTTCCTCTCGGCTCACACTCAGAGACTATTAAATACACATTAAGTCCACACACACACACACACACACACACACACACACACAGAGTTTCCAAGACTGAAACTCTGAAAGTCTGTCAGCCAGCGACAGCCACAGACCTGCCATGTTGTCTTGGCGGCGTCTTCCTCTGATTGGTCGACTCTGCGATCACCTCCAGGGAGCAGCACGGTCGTGAAGTTGAGGTCGCGGTGAAATGTCACAATGTGAAATCCTCACAGCAGCATGAAGACAGACAGACAAACTAAACACAAATACATTTGTCTACATTCCAGTTTGGTTCGGTCCCGTATTGTGTTACTGTTACTGTAACCGCCCCCTAGTGTTTACAAGAGGGATCACAATTGTAGCCGAATTCCAAAGGAACAGACAGTTTCATTTCTCTAACTAATATGTCCAATAACTCTTGAAGGTTTTCTGTCACAAGCGCAGAGAGCGAGACGGGGCGCTATTTGCTACAATGAATGACAGAGGAAATAGCCACTGGAGATGAGCAGTGGGTGGACACCAAATAACTAATTTTGAGCGACATCATTGAGGTGACTTGGATTGAGTCTAGAACACCCATGAACGATGACACTGTTTGTGACAAAGCAACAGATTTCATGTTTGACTCTAAGCAAGAAATTCAATGTGTCCATTTCCCAGTAGTTTATGAAACAGACATCTAGGTACATTGTGAAGCAATGTAACCTGAAAGCATCACGATGAACCCAGCACTGAAATCATGTCTTAACCCTCACAACCGGCATGGAAACCTGTATCTCAGCCCCTTTGAAGACCCTTCAAAACACGTGCACACACACACACACACGCATTATTCTTCCCTCCATCCAAACAAGCCTGTCAGAGCTGCAATTATGGGAAGGAAACCATGTATTTATAGCCAGGCGAGGATCAACGGCAGAACAACTAGTTGTGTGGCATGGGAGGCGGATATATTTAACTTTCTGTGATGTCAACACGAGGCTGGTACGTTTCCATGGTTTCTCCTCCGAGACAGGGCGGGCACCGTCTTATCAGCGCAGCACACAGACAGATGAGGCGGCGAGGGAGAGAGACAGGCCGATAGTTAGATACATCAGCGGCCAGACTGAAAGGGTGTGCGAGCACTCGGAAACATAGATAGCGGTGTGAAGATTCACACAAGGTTACACAAATAACACAAAGATTTCAACTTAAAGGACAGGAGGCACACATTGACCAGGCTTTCCATCAAACATTCCCTCCTTTCTACTGTGTTGTGCTACAACCCCCACACGCACACACTCCCACTGTCATATAAGGTTATCTGAGATGCTATCTGCAGCCGGATAAAGACGCTTTCGAACACGCAGCTCCTTCCGTCTCCAGCCGGCTGAGCATGTCAGTAATCACTGCACTACCGACAGCGGCGTTTGACATGGATACACTCGAGTCGGACGCACTCGGGTTCTACACAAACGTCAACATTTCTCCACTCATAAAAATGCTGAAACATAGAACTCAATCAGTGAGACAGTTGCGAGTGATTTCTTGTTCTTTGTCTGATGGCTAATCCACCAACCACATGATGTTTCTTATGTGTTTTATAGTTTTTGCACTTTTTAGAAACTCATGCGCTATTCAGGAATAAGAAAATAGTATTAAAGAACAAAGAAACATCACTTCAGTGGGGTAAATAGTGATGATGTGAGCATCAGTACGAATCCATCCAAATCACTGGAGGCCTCAACGGATACTACATGAATACAAACTACTAGCTCCTGGTCCATTTCATATTTTACAAACAGGCTGCAAAAAATAGGCCCACAGAAGGTGTCAAGACTCATGTCATGCTTGAATATTCTGCATTCTATAATGCCGTGGTGACAGATCCCTGAGAATCCAAGCCAAGGCGGTGTTATCTACAACAGTGCAGAGGTTTCTGAAGATTTAGCTGAAATGGGCAATAAGCTGAGCGCGGGAACAGCAAGAGAGCGAGCTTCTAGACGAAGCAGGGAGAAATGAAACGGTAAAAAAATAAAAATGTAGCGATTAAGCAAAAGCTTCTCAACCTAAGTGGTTTCATTAACAAAACTGTACGGCGGATGAGCGGCGTCACCGCTGAAGATGCAAATGCTAAAAGTGATGGTTCAGTACAAGAAACACCAGTTTAGGAAACAGTGGAGCGCAGAGAGACATGGGTCTGAAAACAATTGACATTTCTACGTACTGAAACTCCAGTGTGTTTTCCTGAGCTGGGATATTTTGTCCAACAACAAATTGCCTTTATTTTAACTTGTCATGTGAATATTTTGCTTATATTGCTTCTGAAGTGCTGATTCTGAAGTAATAATCATTTTAATTTTTTCTCAGATTTAATTACAAAATCAACGGAAGACAATTGTAAATAACTTTCAAATCAAATAAATCAATAAAATGATAGAATATGACGGCATCTTATCAGGTTGTATGATAGGTCAGGTGTATTTGTATTTACACAGTGAATGAGAAGACTGACAGAGACACATGACTAAACGACAGCGTGACTGAGTAGAGATCAGGACAGAAAAATGGAAAGTGAATGGAGAACAGTCGCTGTGAGTGATTCACATCTATTTTCCACCAGTAGGCAAATGAATCGCATTGCCAAATGAAAAACGGCATCTCAAAATAGTTTTCCTCCCTATTATGTATGCATGTGCAGCTTTTTCTGCCCCTGCGAGACAAAGGGCACACATCAAGGGCGTTTTAGTACCAGGCACGTGAGTCCCATGTGGTGTTGCACGAAAATAGATCATAAGACTCATCAAAGTGAACCCATTCTCTGTAAATGCTGATCCATAAATACAATGCCATGCGCAGTGGAGAACTGGAAATAAAGAGTGCACGGGGGATAGGAGTGAATGTAGTGAATGAAAACCAGTTGAGTGACAGCACCTTGAAGGATCGGGGGGAAGTTGTTGAATAAGACAATTACATATTCATAGGAAGAATTCCGTTGGTGACCTTTTGGATTGACGATGCATAGACACACAATCAGATGTGAGCAAATGAAAGAACGGTGTCAAGAAATATGGATGTAAATATATGCCTCGTTTGTGCAGGTGGGAGAAAGCACGATTTGAAAGCGAGGAGGGTCGTTTATCTTGCGCGAGGATGTAAGACAGCGCTGAGCAAAACAGGTTATGTAAGGATGCTGTTAAAGTAAGAGGATAATTGAGCTGATGACGGTGACATTTGGAGCCTGGAGACGAGGGTGTGGTGAGGGAGGTGAGGGGAGTGGAAAAAGATGTAATTACTTTGTATGTTGCAGAGGAAGCCATGGAGCCAGCGTGTGGGAATTAGACACTGGTGTTAACGCGTTAATGCCTCCTCTTATACTGAGCGGCACTGGAGGACAATAGACAAAGATCTGTGTTGCCAGGTGGGAAATGTAGGATCACTGTACCTGAGACTCCAAATGATCAAATTTTGAGGAAACTGACAGAAAAGTTACAGCAGTAACTGGAATTATTCCTGTGGGCATGTCTGCTTTCGCCTCTTTGAACCTGAATTATCTGCAGCAGCAGGTTTTGTGAAAGTGTAAAACACACTGTCATGGCAAAACACGGCTCGCTACCTGACGCTCCAGAAACCCTCAGATCAGTTCTGCACAACATGATGCAGAAGCTTCTTTTTCATGGAGGAGGACTCCGATTAATAATCGCTGAACGGTATAATAATGGCCTTTCAATGTGTGTCATGAGCTGGGAACATGTGCTTCAGGAGAGTCAATATGAAAAATACACCCCATCCCCCAAGAAAAAACCATCATATGCCATCTTCATTCAATGGGATATGATGGATGTTGCAGCTCTGTGCACTGATCAGATACGTGTGCAGAGAGTATGTGCATAGCAGCGTGCACAGAATTACACCAGGGCATGCAGCTTTGTTTGCATAACAGCCACACATACACACATGAACATACATTTCTTTTCCCGCGAGCCTTCACATTGATTTATCCATTTAATGCTGCGTGAAGCGTGAACCCAACAAGGCCCTCACTGCTGCGAGAAAATACAACCACACTTCTGTTTTTGCGAAGACATTCAGAGGCATAATTCATCCCTGAGTCATTGGCCCTGACGTAAACTGTCACAAACTAATGCAGCAACCCGTAACTTCAAATGAATTCGAACTTAACCCTGAACACTGTTTTTCCTTTTATGAAAAGCTACTTCACTTATCTGACTGTGTGAAGCTCAGACGTAATGTGTGTGTGTGTGTGTGTGTGTGTGTAAGAGTGCACATGAGAAATAATCGTTGCATTCAAGACCGAAGAGATGGATGAATCCTCCATTAAAAAACATCAAGTATTTGAGAAACATAAACCAGATGTTTCTGTCTCTGAGAGCCTTCACAGACATAAATGCAGAACATTTTTGATCGCGTGCTGGTATCAGCTAACTAAGTCAGCAGCGCAGGTTTTCAGCTTCCACTGAACCAAATGGAAAGAGACAACAGAAACATCCGTGGCTAAATCAAACTACACTTGCAGGGACAGCGATGTAAAGCAGGTTTGAACAGGCAGCGTATTGTCACTGTAATGAAAAGTGAAAACTGCATGAGGACACAATCCACCTACAATACTCAGAAACTTGCAATAGCATTGTACGACAACCATACAAATGTGCGTAAATATGTGGAAAAACTATATGTTTGTTGAATTAAATAACAGGAAAATCATTGACAATCACTGGGAAAGAACCTAAAACACTTATTCCAAACATACTGTATATTTGCAGTCTATTACTGCAGCATGAGGGTTAACAAACTGTGAATTTGCTTCCTTTGATGCTCACTCACAATCAAACCGAGACGTGAAGGCAGTGTGGCCTCATTTCCTCCTTTGTCGCAGAGGGAGAAAATAAGTTGTGCTCAGCTTTTTGGTGACGCACTGCAGCGCTGTTGCTAGAAAATAAGGAGAGAAAAGAGGCTAACTGTGTGGTTTTGTCCCAGGAACGATAGCGAATGTGCTCGGGGTGATCTGAGCTCTTCCCCAGGACAAAGAGGACTGACTCATGACGGCAGCAGCGCTCCTTTTCATGCTGTTTCATTCTGTCACTCAAGGCCAAACCTGAAAACGTTCGGGTGCAACATTCCCTCGTCCTAACAGTGCCTCAGCTCTACAATTTTACATGTGTACGATTCATTTTGAGGGTTTGTTTCATGGTGAGTAGGGGGTTTTTGAGAGCAGTTCCAGGAGAGTCAGTTCTCTTTCTCCTTGTTTTCTCCTCCATTGCTCCTTCTGTTTGTGTCCGACCTGCATCGCGGCGTCCATGCCGGGCAGAAGGTGAATGTGAGAATGGAACACAGTCAGAACCAATTTTTGTCATCTTCTCCTTCAGCCACATTGACATGGCTCCAGTTTCCAAACTGTTTCCAATCTCCACCACATATCACGGTAGAGGCTCCTTTTAAAATGTAATCTGTTACGGATTACCGAGCACCCGCTTGAGATTTGACCCAGCAATATAATCCTTTGTGTTGATCTAACGTAATCTGATTTCTCTCAATTACTTTGTCTCCAAAATACATGGAATATGACTCTAAATGAACAATGTACTCCCTCACACTCATTTGACGATCATCGTCACCGTCTGTATCTCAAACTGTTCTAAAGGTGTAACATGATGCACGATGAAAAGACCTGAATCTTCTTCAATGTGACTCTGATCCAATATTTCATTTGTCATTATTTACATCGTATTCCAACAACATATTAAAGTGACCAGTTTAATTTACTTAGATTACTGTAATCCCAGTACATGTTACAGTCCACACACACACACACACACACACACACACACACACAGCAACCGCCCACCGTCTCCACCCTGCAGAGCTGTTTTTATCATCTCTCCTGCACACCAGCAGTTCTTTCACATTCATTCTCCACTCCGGCTCCTCTCTGACAGCCTGATGATCTGAATTGCTGCTTTTATCTGCCGCCGTTTGAGACACATCTTAAGAAGACACAACACCTCTAACCTTGTCAGAATCGCTGTGGAGATCTTCATAAAACTCATGGACATCATAGATTGTTTTTTTCATTCCTTCCCACAGTGAAGTAAATGTCATTTGGTCTTATGTGGGGACCTCATCTCATAATGACAGGAGGATTGAAGATGTGACCATAGACGTCTGTATATCTCATACTGCAAATTCATCTTGTCATGTCGAGTCACATCATTTGACTCAGGCAGATGTTACTGCAGTGTTACTGCAGCTGTTGCTGCAGTAGAATAAATAAATGATGCACAATACACTGGTTATATGTTGTTTTCATACATGAAAATGTGAACATGACTACAAATATGAACAATCTGGGCATGTTACGGTTATGACATGATTGTAGAATATTATAAATAGCATAGTTAGTTTAGAAAGAATATGAGTGATTTACACTGAAAACATACAGTGTATAGATGGACTCTTCACTAGAAATATTCTACAAGCCATGACATCAAAATCATATCTTAAAGCAGCGTGTGGACTTGACAACGTGGTGCAGATTGGACTCTGAATCTCTGAATGTAATAACGTGTTTGCTTATAAAAACCTGCTGTTCTCCATTTTACATGTTTTGCAAACAATTCATGTTGTGTCACACTTTTGCTCCTCAGGAATGAAGAGAAATGGAGTGAAGGAGAATCAGTGTTGAGTCAGTTAGACGCCCCCCTCCACACACACACACACACACACACACACACACCACCCTGCCCACACATACCCAAGAGGAATGGAAGGCAACTATTTAGAGCATTTCCACAACTAAAGATATTTCTACACACGTACTCATCACGTGATTGAATGATGGTGGCCAATGAGAAGAACAGATACTGCGTCAGCAGTCATGAGGCGTATAAATCCGATCGGATGCTGAAGCTACAGCTAAAATCCAAGAATGATGAATGCACCAGAGCTTTGAATCATCATCAGTGCTGGTGATGACCCTTCAAGGTCCACAATCTATATAGATCTGATCTTCAGACCCGAGTCTATACCAGTGCCCTGGTAATGCAATATGGGATGCGTGTCGCTCATTTGTCATAGTAACCAGACTTAGATGAGTTAAATATAGAGGCTTCCGGTTTAGCAGAGGAGGGTTTTAAGGTCTATTATTAGAATTTAGAGCTGGTTTATGCACAGCAGCATGCAAGCTGTCCTCTACAGGAAAGCAGATGATGATGTTTCAGGAAGTCAAGACGTTTCATTTCGATCGATGTTAAATAAAGAATAATCTGCTGCATCAAGGCAGTTTATATCCTGTCTCAACCGATCATGTTCAGGGAACTGCATTACAAACAAACATTCAATGGGACATAAAAAGACATGAGGATTCAAAAGAAATGCATTCTCAGAAAGTACTGCACCTTTTTTTGCACATTTTTAACTCATAAAACCATTGATTAAATTAGGTCATTTATATAACCCATAACTTATCAACAGACACATCTGACATAAAAATAGATAAATCACTGATTTCAGTATTTTTATCATTGTTCATTTATTCTGGTTATTTGTTTTAATATACTGTGCTTGCTTGTACAGAAACAATGACATCATTACAAAGTATGAATGATGCTCAGCAAATGCAGACCCATAGTTTGAGGGGGCCTGACCCTGACCCTCTCAGGTTTCATGACAATCAGACAGAAATCAGCAATTTCACTTACTAAGGGGCACTGAAAGAAAATGTTTTGTTTTGCTGGGTTTTGTGTTGTTTTGTTTAGTTTTTGCTCAATAGGCGTGCTAGTGTTAAACACTTTCATGAAAATCCGTCCTGGTGGTTTTTATGTGTCAGACAAACAGATGCTGGTGGTAATAATTGGCTAAAAAAAATGAATTTTGAACAGATATTTTATCCACCGATGATCTCAGAGCATCACACAGCGGTTAAGACCCATAAATCCATATATGAAGATAATATGTTTGCTATATCCTCAGATTTATCCCTAATCAGAGACCTTTGCTGCCTTTCTAATGGGAATTAAGGTCATTTGAAAATAAAAACAAACATGTCTTAGTGATTAGACACACTGACATACTGATAATAGAATATTAAACGATAGTTTGTCCATCATTCTGAATTTCACCCATGAAAATCGGTGGTTTCTCTGTCATGAATAGAATCCATGTGTGTTTTTACAGCTGTAGGGGACAAGGCAATAAACCTTCAAAGGTTAAACTCAATTAACTTTATAAAAATACACAGAATTGGAACAGACCGAATTTGAACAAACAATGCTGGCATGATGATGGCCAGGTGTAATGAGGTGTTACTGTGGAGGATTTCCAACAGGATGATCTGACAGGAAACTAATAACCAATTAGAGTGAAGCCGATAAGAATAGCAGGATCCGGCGTCAACACCCAGTGACAGATGCTGAGGTTCGGAGTGCACCCTTCAACATCCAAACCCACCTACACACTCCAACACACTCGCATACAAACACTGGGGCTCAGGTGTTTCTGGGACTTGCTTACACTCACTACCCATGTGTCATGTGTCTCCCCTGCCAACAGCGCACAACACATCCACACAACAGCGCACACACAGAAGCCCACACTCTCACACACAGCCGGAGGTTTAGGGCGCACAGACCCACACACACACGCAGGCAAACCTCACACACACTGACACTATTATCCCCATGGCCTTGGATGCCAAAACGAGTACAGGGAAGCGGTACGTGTGTGTACCTAACGCGTGTGTGTGTGTGTTGACAGACGATATGCTTAAAACTGACACCACCCACGCTCGCCAAGTGACAGCAGGTTTCGTCACAAGGTCCAGGCCTTTGTGAACTCAGCCGCTACACGGTAGATTAGGAACAAAACAATTTGTCATGGTCACCACACATAAAAGGCATATTACAGCATCAGTACTGGAAAATTATTTTTCCATGCTGTACATAATTCATGAAGTGCACACGTTGGAACACACAGGATCCGATGAAGCTGTCAACACAGCAGTTGTGTAATTCTTGTCATTGCAAGTCTCCACTGAGAACGTTTCCAGGGGTGTTTGACATATCTGTGACATGTGTAACAGCCCAGAAGAGATCGGCTCCAAATCACATTAACCCAACAACATTAATGACTTGATGCTCAGACTTCTTGTTCCAACACACTGAGGATGAAATTTGCATTCACAAGCCTCACGATGTCACCTTTGCTGAGCGATGGCAGCACCAGCAGCATCTGCTTGGCTGATCATGGGATGGATAATATTCTGTTGATAACGACGAGGGCGCCGCACTCACAGGAGAGAAACTCCTAGTTGAAGGAGCTCGGGATGGAGTGAAGTAATGGCTTTTTCAGGTCTCTAAAACATTTCAGATACACAGCTGCTGCATTTTATTAATTCAAATGTTTATGTGAGATACTTTCAGTGCACTGTGTAATGCAGAACGAGGCACTGTACACATTTGGACGGTGCTGTATAAAGGCTTAAAGTAATTACTCGGGTTAATCGCCAGCAGGTTAAGATGTTCATTACAAATATTTGAAATATCAGACAGGGTCCTTGAAGAAAATTACATCTATATATGTGTGTGTATATGCAACAACCTTTGCAGAGGGTTGAATAATTTGGTGAATCAAAGCAGCATTATGAGTCTCGCCTGTTATATTTGATGAAATTGTGTTTCATAATCACGGGTGGTGAGATAGTAAATTAAACCACAGAGCAGCAGTGTGAGTCAGTGACCCCTTTTACCTTGGCATTTCATTGCTCTTGCTTCATGCACGTCCATTTTCGGGATTACATAATGAGACAATCTCTTCACTCTCTACTTTCAGGACGTCAGTCAGGAACCGCCGTCAACAAAGGGTTGAGCACAGGCTGCGTTAAATGTCACAACATGAAACTGAATTCCCGTTTAAGCACTCGGAGTGTGATAGGAAATGCTTCCCCTTCACACGTGAGCTCTGCCGGGACGTGACATGTCTCCTGTATTGTTCTGCTGCGGAGGCAGGGTGTCACATTAGCTAAGGCGGTAGCTGCTGGTAGCTCCACATCTGACGTGCTGGTAATTAGTTTTCCTTGGCATTGTGGGAGGAGGTGGGGACGGATGTCTCCAAGTTGACAATACCAGCTGTCAGAGTGCCAAGCACTTTGGCTTCAACTGTGCCCCTACCCTCTCCGTTGAGACACGTTCACTGTCTCGTTCGCTGTCTCGTTCGCTGTCCCATTCTCTCGCCTTCTTCAGCAGAGAGGATGCGATAAACAAGTCAAACAACTTCAGGCGAGCTACAAATAGATACATCCTGGCTGTGGTGTTCTGGGGGCAATTCAGGACATACTTTTTTTTGCGGGGGGGTGATAAGAAAGCAGAATGAGAAGAGCAGTTGTACAGTGAGATTAGACAACAAAATGAATCCTCTGCCTTTAACCGATCCTCCGCAGAGTAGATTAGCTAGCCAGCTAGCTGTGGTGGGGTGACATTAAAGCTGCTTTAAGTTGGTGGAATAAGGCCTGTGCTCTCCAGTCTTCTAGTTCTTCAGTGATGCAATCAAGTACGCCAAGCTGAAATACATTTATTGAATTCTCCTCGACATGCCTCCATGACATCATCATGTTTCCGAATGATGAAGTTAAGGAAACGTGGTGGAGAAAAGACGATAGGACAGATTGCCTGAATGCAGCCGTTGTGTGGCAGCATGAGAACATTGACAGAATTCAGGTCAACTGAAACGGTCCAAACATAGAAACCATTTCACACTGCAAGCAGTGAACAGTAGGTACACTGTTTCCAGCCATGTTAATTTCATATCTAACCAAGAATTGTGACATGTGAAGTAAGTGCATTTCTTCATTTACTGAATGTTGAAACGATGAGGGATGATAGATGATGAATGTGAGGCCAGTCTGGGTCAAATTTACAGTGATGATCCTTTGTGTTGTCCCTAAACACCTGTACTACTACATTAAATCCCCAGGAAGAAATAAGACAGATGTGACCTTTGATACGAATCCATGATTCCACACAATCTCTTCTCGTAATCTTATTTGATGGCCAAAACTGTAAGGAGATCATGAGATAGATACAGTAGAGAAGTGTGTGTGTGGGAGTGAAAGGTGATGGGGAGAGAAAGACAAAAAGGTTGATCTATTTCAGGACTGGTAATCTGTCTTGAACACACAACGTCAGTGGCACCACATGTGTCTTTACATGTCACCATGACAGTGTGAGGGAAAATAGCGGCGCTCTCAGCGGTGGGGATGAGCTAGAAAGGAATAGAGATCGGTGGAATCAATTGCCTTTCTCTGCATGGCTTCACTTCACAGACCTGACGCACACATCATGGTGTGTTGGTGCGTGTCGGTGTGTGTATCACACCACTTTCGGTTGCTACAAGTATATTACCATTACTTTGTGTAGGTTGGGGAATTTGTGATCCACCAGCGATCCATCAAAGAAGAGGGCGGGGACAGAGGATGAGTAGTGTGAGGTCATTGTGACAGATGAACCCTGCACCTCTGGTATTCTGATATCATCATTGGCAGGGCCAGGAGAGTAAATGCTAAGAATAAAATGTGGAGCAATACCCCTGGTGGTTGCTCTCAGACAGAGTGTGATCAGTCCTTCAAGCCTCTGATGCTTACTCCTGGTTTTATAATTACACTCTTATTCAAGAATAGATTTGGAAAGATTAGTTAATCCGCCTACATCAAGGTTAATTTTCTAAATTTCATTATTCCACACCGTCCTGCACAAACTACACCCACGTCTGCCTGCTTTCTGAATGCACATATTGTCGGTGAACAGACACATAATAGTGACTCAGCGCATCCCCACAGTGTAGGCTAATGATGTCCACACAAAGTAAGAAAACTGTCAGCCACTGCCAGTGGCACAGAAAGAAATCTTAAAATGAAAAGTACCAAAAATAAACAGAAATATTAGTACGATGTATTATTGCGTGCAACAATTTCAACTATGAAATTCTAAATCACAGAAAATCACAATTTTCCATCTTTTTCACATGAAGCAACCTGATCTTCAGTAGAGGGACAAATACATTCCTATGTGTCTTAAAACTGTCAGTCGTAGAGACGTACTGCTTAATGCCAAGGACTGATTCTGAAACCCAAATCGGTTTAAGCTGATCCGATCCTGACTGGCTTCCATTGAGGATGAGTGCAATATGATGAGGCCATTCATCCCATTTGTCTGCTGGATCTCTTAAAAGTTGTACAAGAAAATCATCCCGCTCGTCCAAAAACTATGATCCATCTTTTCCGACAATGCTCCTTCTGGGTTTGACTGTGTCCCAGACAATCAGGAGCAAATGAAACACAGCGAACTCAATCCAAACCAATCTTCCTAAACAGCTCATTCCCTGGCTTCCCCGTTTGTTGATGCAGGCTGCTAATTTGCATATCGTAATGAGTTGGATGATTAAAAAGTGGGGGAAAAAAAGGGGATAAGTGATTGTTGTTGTCTCAATGTTCATGTCACCACTGAGATTTTGGCATTTTCTTTCAGCGCTTAAACTACTTTCTTTTGTGCGTCTCTTGTGTTCTTTAATGAGCGTGGCTCTCCCTTGGGAGACCAGACATGCGATCTCAAAAGATTAACGCAATTATATAACAGTGTGTGTTTCTAGAAGACACAACATATTCGTATCTGCACACAAGATGATGCCTTGAGAAACAAAGCTCCTCTGGGAGACATTTTGTTTCCCGCACATAACATGGAATAATCAATGAAGTCAACATTGGATCACATGATAGACGGCGTGAAATTGATTTGGACGCTGGCTGATGAACAGTGTTTTTTTTTCTTTTAACCACATTGGGATTTATGCCATTAAGCACAGTGTCTATTGATTTTACTGTTCCGCGGCAGTTCTGCCACAGAAAATTATGTTTTCTTTTGTACGGTTAGCATAGTTGAATGCTGCATTCCAAAGACAGGTCAGAAAATTTCCTCTGAAGAAAACGACATTCAGGCCAAAACAGGAAGACGTGCCCTTTTTCAAATGCCCTGTGTCTGAATGTGGGACAGTAAATCAGGCTTAATCAAACCCTGTTTTATCATGGCTGGCATTCAGAGAGTGAATGAAAGCCATCGTCCTAATAAACACAGAGCACTATATTGTTCCTCACTCTCTGGAGGGCATTCTGCTTCTCCGCCTTGATGAAAAGATGCTACCTTGGCATATAACAAAGTGAGTTTCTTTTTTAGAAGCTGCTGCCGTCATTCGATTATGCGCTGCCTTTTCAATAGGTCTTTGTGAAGCCTCAGCCCTAATGCAACATATTCTTCCCTCTTTGCTTTGATGGGAATCCAGTAATTCTTGCGCGTTTAGTGTGTTTTTAATAATCTGTCGGGGTAAATCCAGGTGACTAGACTTCATTGGGAGAAAAAGTCATGTTGACTTCTTACACTTTCGTCAGCATTTATACAGCTGCTATTGCTCTGTTTCAGCTTCCCCAGGAAGCATTTTACTAAGTGGCTGCCTGCATCTCTGGAAATTCATAAGCAGATCTGCTGAAGGACATGACATGTTGCACAAACATGACACTTTGAGTAAACATTTATTGAGAGAGAGCAAGCGCGTCAGCTGTTGCGTCGCGCCATCCTTTTTTATTCTATTGCCACTCTGTGCGGAAATTATTGTGTTTGCAGATGAAGACAAGGCTTCATCTGCAGGAGGTCGGATGTGACATTGCAGACATTTAATCTGTAGCCACTCGGCAATTTCCCCTGAATATCGACAAAAATCTTCATAGGTAAATAAATAATTGTGTGTACCAAAACAAAAGCTATGAAACCACACGGAGAAATGACGACAGGGTCCAGGTTTAACTGTTGTATCACTGAATAGTCTGTAATTGGAAATGGAACATCTCTCTGACGCCACTGAAAAATTACAGAGAGACCAAACAAAAAATTGGATGAACTGACCGTTATAAATACTGTTTCCATGGTGACAGCACGAGCCTTGGCTGCATGATATTGACTGACAGCAGCACTCATCCAGTAAGTATTGCTTAAGAAGATTTTTTTTTTCCCTCCGCCATCCTCTCGTAAACATGAATCGATTTGTAATTATGCATTGCTTTCTGTCATCAATTAATCCAACGACAAAAAGAGACCAATAGGATATTTTGAGTGTGTGTTGTTTGTGGTTGGGTGGATTATCAATAACTCTGCCTTCATCTCTAAACACTCACTTTGATTATCTGCCCTCTGCATTGGATGGACTCACACAGAGGACGATCAGCAGGCTACCGATGAGACTCCGTGAGTGTCTGTTGTCACAATAAATTCTGTCTTCACCCACCGGTGTAAAACAAAGCACCACGGTGATTGCACTCTCTTATTTACGTCTCCATCACAACCACTGTGATACATCATGAACTATACTGTGTACATTCACCTCTACAATAAAGACCATCTGAAAGAGAGAGGTTCGCATGCACACGTCACCTCTCCTCGATCTGCATGCTCACGGAGCAGGTAGGAATCATTTTGTAAGCACATCACATAAATAACTCATTACAACAAAGCTTACTAAGCTTGGCAGGTGATTTTATTTCACGCTGCAGGACTAATCACATATCTACAAGCTATTTATTATGCATATATTTTTTGTCAATCAGAGATAATGAAACACTGCGGGGGGAAGATTATGTGGTGGCAACAGATCATAGTAGTATTTATGTCACTCCTGTGATAATGGAGGAATGTGGCTGTGAGGAAAAGTTGAGCACCCAAAGAAGGACAAAAACAAAACAAAATCATCCGACACTGCCCCTGTGTTGGAACACAGTCATCATTTTTATTCATTTTGGCATCACTGGCAAGAGGTCACCAGAGGTGTACCATCACAACCATCACAATACAAGCAGGCTGACAAGTTCAAGACCCACAATCTAATAGGTAATTTGCTGGAATTAGCATAATACTGTATGATCTACTTGTCTCCTGTGCCTCTGACACACTTTGCACAATGCGACTAAACAAAACAACTCTCACCCGACCTTTGGCCGACCTCCAGTATTCCCCCTTTAACTGCCGATGTGACATTTGAGCTTTTACTTGACAAGGTCAGACATCACCTGGCTACACAGGATGTAGCACAATGCCCATTGGTTATTTTGGACAAAAGTCACCCTCCCCACAGCCGACCGCGTCAGCCTATCCTTCCTAGACAAGTGTGAGTTCTCCAGGAGGGGCTGGTGATGCTCTGGTTCTTCTCCTGAAGCGAGCCATGTCAAACACCTCACACTTTGCCACATGTTTAGCTTCACACTTAGTAAATACTGTTAACCTTTCAATTAGCACAGCACACAGTCAACCCTCCGTCCATCCATGTAGGTATCCAGCTTAAAGCAGCATGTACGGACACACACACACCAAATTACATCCCACCCTTTTGTAACACCATCTTGCTTCAAATGTCATATGTGAAGTGTTAGCTTCCCAGGGACAATGAAGGGTATAAGGTTTCCTGGCAAGACTTAGCAGCACCCAAACTTAGAACTGACTCCCCAAGGATGCTGGTATGTGTGTATAATGTGTGTGTGTCTGTGTGTGTGTGTGTGTTGATAGGAGGGAGATATTCACAGTAAAATTAGCCTCTTGCCAACAGCCGTTGACAGTATGTTCCACATTCCTTCATGTACTTCGGAATCAAACAAGTTCACTATGAACTTGAATTTCAAGTTCACTACGAATGCCACATGTTCAGAAATGTTACATATTGTCAGTGACACCTTCTCCCAAATAGTATCGCCATATCAAACGCAGACATACTTAAAGGACCTCTAAGTAGGAGTCAGTGGCATCTAGTGAGAAAATTCCAGACTGCAACCTACACTTTGAGGCATGAAGGGTGGAAACTTGTATGTCATTCGGGATGAATTTGTCCCTCATCGGTGATTCTGGAGGACTCTGTGGAAGAAAACACCATGTAGGAATGAAAATCTTAAACACTAATGACTATGGCGTCAAGAGGAGATTGGAAATATCAGATGAAATAAATGATGTATGTGGTGATGATAGAGAGTTCAGTCATCGATGGCAGAAAGAAGTGGCCAGCTCAAAAGTTAATCTTTAAAGCACATAGATCTATCTACTGTATATCCCTCTTGAAGCACACACACCCTCACACGTTTGGATTTATCTTAAGTGTCAAAATGCTTCAGGTGATGCTATCTCAAATCGTCTGTGACGACATAATGACCTTTAGAAAGAAATGACAAGATCCACTTGCCTTCATGCAGCGCAATCAATCACATCGACCTTTTGCTGAGAAAATGACATGTGATGCAGAGTGAAGTACAGCGAGAGGAAGACATGAGACAGATTCAGCCGGTTGCTAAGGCGATAGCTCCAACTCGGTCACCTGCAGAAGCAGAAGCGCAAGACGCCAGCGGCTAAGCTAAGCTAGAGGCTAAACTTCTGAAATGAAAGTTCCAGATCATCCTTGTCACAAATGTACAATTTGTCATCCATTATGGTTGACACGTCACTGTTGTTGGAAGAGTGTGGCATGGGCTAGGAGGAACCCATTCTGGGGCAGATTTAGAAGAGGACATAATAAGAAGACATTCTACATGTTTGAGGTCAAACTGCAGCTTTGGTTAGTTTTAACAATACAGACCCAGAAATCCATTGGAGCAGAAGGAAATATTGATCGCAGAGATGCTGTTTCTTATCTATCTGCATCTTCTTACATGACAAAAGTGACCAAAATAGACATTGCCTCATTTACGGGCAGCATCACTCTGGAGGATTTTCAGTGGTTTGCTTTCCAAATAAGTCTTTGTGAATCAAGTGTGATTTGAATTGTTAAATCTTGATGGATGCTGTATCCAGTGGCTGTGCTGCAGGGTGGGGTTAGGGGGCTGATTTTTGTCTTTCCACATCTCTGTGTGCCTCTGTCTTATGCATCGCCTCATCCATGTGAGGACAGAAACACAGAAAAGCTGTGATGCTCTGTCAGACCTGAAATCCTGAAACCCTGAGAATGAATCACTGCCCTTCTCCTTTCCTAGATGGTAGGGATTTGTATGAGAGAAATGGAGTGCTGGGGTTGGGCGAAGGGTGCGACAGCCGCTAAAAATAACCCAGTGTGTAGGCTGTATGTGTGTGTGTGTGTGTGTGTGTCTGTGTGTGTATTTAAGATGCAGAATCTAATCTGAGTTGTTTCTTCTCTTCTAGCTGAACCCACACATCCAAATCACACACACACACACACACACACACATTTGAATACCCTTATTAAAGTCCCCCCACCCTGACGCAGGCATGTGAGCGCTGATCACACTGACTTTTCCTTTCGATGCTGCCCCATGCGTCTCTTCCACGGGGCATTTCAGAACGCACTCTGAAACTAGAAGAGACAAGCCCCCGTGTTGTGACCGGGGGCTGAGGCTTGCAGCTCAGTCCGAATTAACCAGCGCTTGCTTCTTTCTCTCGCCACCCCCGTCCACTCCCATCCTCCATCATCTATGTAATGTCTTTCACTCACACTACAAACTGTTTGTAGTGGTTTTATGTGTGTTTGATGTGCAGCCAGGTCAGGCGGAGAGCTGATAAACATCCCCCCTCCTCGCTGCAGCAACATGTCACGGCAGCTGTGGTGCGGTCGGCCAACAGACGGACGAAAAAGAAAGAATGCAGAGAGACAGAGACGTTGGATAGAGAA
The DNA here is from genome assembly GCA_901007665.1 of Aeoliscus strigatus. Taxonomy (NCBI): domain Eukaryota; kingdom Metazoa; phylum Chordata; class Actinopteri; order Syngnathiformes; family Centriscidae; genus Aeoliscus; species Aeoliscus strigatus. The sequence continues at coordinate 90,313 of CAAKHB010004330.1, forward strand.
AAGTGGGCAAAGAGGAGCGAATCAGGTGAGAAAAGACACATGTTGGAGAAACTAAAGACAGTTGAGTCAGAGCGCCCCCATGTGGTTCACATGAACTGCCCCTGAGGTAGCAGGCAGAGACACATGACATTGATTTTCCAAACAGTCAACAAATTGATTTTGCCATGCAGGATGAACACACAGCCTCAAATGTTAATTTGGCCATTCATACACACATACGAATGGTCTCACACACACACACACACACACACACACACTCATAACGAAATCCCTGCTGAGCTCTCTCTACCTGGCAACGGCACACAAACAGATTTTTTTTTTCTCTCATAAAGAGCAACATGCAGAGCTCAACTCTAATGACTCATGTTTACTCATGTACAGTATGACGATATGAAATGCTTCGGAAATGGAACTCAGTAACTGCTGTTGTCAAAAAAATAATCCCAAAAACACACGTCGGCATGAGAGGAATGTGTTAATGAGCAGAGCAGATTACTCAGCATATATTAAGCAACCCCTGTATATTACTGTCTCTTTATTTATTTCATTGGTTCAAGAATAATCCCTGCATGTGGGGGCGGGGCTTGTGGAATGGAAGGTTCACAATGTCCAACCAAATAATGAAACTCAGTGAGATTCACATCTATCTAATTTGTCCCTGTGCAGTAGTTTGTTTCTATTTTTCAAACACCAAAACATTAAATCTATGCACTGAATGTGTTTGTGGGTGGAGGTGGAGGGGGTCTGGGGGACTCATTCTAATGTTACACCTTTGATAAGACGTTTTTTGTGTTTGTTTCTTTTGGGGTTTTTTTAGGGAGAAAAAAAAGCCCCCAGCCTCTGTAAACTATCTCATCTCTGTCATTTGCTAATGTCTGAGGCTTCATTGCTACACATGCTAATGAAGCCTGAAATTACACAAACGTCCAAAAACAAACACCTCTCTCGTTCTGTGTGTCTGTGTGTCACCCATCAGAGTGGGATGTGGTAGAGGCGACATCATCCCGATGTAGTTTGAGTCTTCAAACGACAACGTCAGGTTGGATGAATTGTCTTAAAATCTAATTAACAGCATTTGCTTTGGGTGACAGATGTGCACAAACCAAAGGGGAGGACAGGGCTATTAAAGGCATATTTCACCATTTAAGAAGATATGTTGAGTTGCATTTTCATAAGCTTGAAATCACAGAACTATTTCACATTTATAAAAGCAAACACACTGCAAATGCACACACCGCTATCAACAACAGGTAAAAAACGAGAGCCTTTCTGATAGCAGCTGCTGATAGTAGCTCAGTGGTGAAATGCCTCAGCGCTGGCTGTGGCATTGTCATCCTCTGCAGATGCCTACACACAAACTGCACCACCAGCTTCAAGAGCCAATAACTTTACGAGCAACATTTCAGTAAGATTACATGACAGAGTCAGAGGCAGCACGTGGGAAGATCATTCTCTATGTCAGTGAAACACTCCATATTTTCTTTTGTACAGAATGATAAGTTTATGCTGCAATACCTGGTGACATTCCTGCAGTCAGATGGTGCAACCAGGTTTGTGAATGTGTAAGTATTTGCAGCTTAAGATGCTGCTTCTGGGCAAAGAACGGGCTGCTCCACCATCTCTTTGATAAAGACTGCGGCACAGCAAAAGAACTGCAAAATTCGTATCAGTCCTCTCATCTCCTCTAAATTATTAAGACCATTCTAGGACCGAATGCCAGATCTCCATACGTCTCACCATCTGTTAGAATCTATTGACTGGATGACTGACACAACAGCGCTTGAGAGAAAAATGTTCCAGTGGAAAGGAACAGAAGACGATAGAGCAAAGAACAAGGCTACAAGCATTGACAGAGGCATCCTTGCTTTCTTTCCCACAGCAAAAGACTTTCAATTCGATTGAGTGAACTGCAAAGGCGACATGAAAGCAACAACTCCAGGGCATGAGAAAAGACATATTATAAGTATTTGGGAAGCACAGGTGACGGACAAACCGTCTGTTTTCACACCTTTATCAGGCTGTTTAAGTAGTCACATGTCCTGCACCTACATTTTTGTTTAATGACATTTAACCACTTAGACACACAAAGTAAGATTTATCTTACTTCACTTACCTACCAGTGCACTGATCTGTGATCTGTCATAACTCCCTTCCTCTTCTTCTTCTTCCTCTTCTTCTTCTTCTGTAATAGTATAATATAGTTTGGTCTCAGGAAGCTTATAGGTTCTGAGACGTTATCGCTGTAAAATGACTGTGTCATTAAATGTGCTTGTTCTGTTTGTTGATTCACCTGGATGCTACAGATTTTTGTATTGATTCATGTTGAAAGTAAACTTACAAGGATGTGGAGGCAAGAAGGTGACAAAGAGACATGAAGCAGGACTGAGGATGTAGCAGCAAGACACAGGAAACAAACACATGGGCAGCCAGTGAGCTGATTGGTAGCGAGAAACAGGTGGGCACAGCAGGTGAGTGCAGGAAATGCAACAAAGACAGGAAGTAAAAGGACAGTTTCAAACTTAAACAGGAAATGACGAGTCCCTCTCTAATGAAGAGAACTTGACATGGACAAAGAGTTGGACCAGGTGGAACTGAACGTTTCCAGGCAGCTTTAAGCTACATGACAACACATTTAAGATTTTCAATCCTAATCAATCATAATTTTTGAACTTGCATTTTAGTTTTTTTTTTTCATTTTAAGCTGTTTCTTCTCTTATTAAACTGTCATCACACTGTCTGTAAGTGGGAGCTGTTCCACTGCGTATACCCGGTCCAGTGAAATAATATAGTGGTAATATACAATTTAAATACAATATATAGAATACATAATATACAATTTGGTGCAGTAAGACTATTTCATGGATTTCGTTCCCAGGGTTACCAGACATCCAAAGGAGATGGACTGAGTGAGTGAGGAAACCTCTTGAGCTATCTACAGCCTTTGATTCAGCCTTCCTTGAACAACCATGACACTGATGACGGAACATCTTCACAGGTCAAATAGAGAGAAATGATTCACTCCTTCGCGACTTCGGGTCAAGGTTGAGGTATGAGGTTGTGAAACAACAAACTGTTTCAGTGGTCTCGTGAACGACACCAACGCCGGGCGCCTCGACTGGCAGTGCCTCTATTCCTGGAGAGAGTGCAATTACACTGATGGATGAATGAGGGGAAAATGTAATGAAGGAGAGAACTGTTTGTTCTGTCTGTAAATGGAAGTGGGAGTGGAGGGGGGGAAATATACTGTACGTATCCGTCTGGTTGGTTGATATAACATATTAGCACTAACAAACCAGAAATGACTCCACTGACCACAGACTCAGAGACAGACAGCTGATTGTTCTGAGGATGAGAGGCACCAAATGCCACACTGTAAATTCTATTTCCAATTCTGTCTTAGATTAGAAAATGGAACAGAACTACTTGTGTTCCACTGTGTGTTGAAAAATTGACCTTCTGAAAACAAGAAAGGAAATTAAACGAGTTATGACATTCAATTCTACTCATGTCTGTCCATCATTGCCACTTTAGATGGACAAACAGGGGCGGTTGTTTATGAGCATCTGTTCGGCCCAGAGATCCCTAACATTTGCATAATTATGAACAGTAGATGGCTGGTTGTCAAGGGAAACAGGTTCATAAAATGTGGGAAAGACAGCGAGCACTGCTCAGCAGAGAGAGCGAGGGACAATGAAGTGGAACAGGTGGGAAACAGGACCAATGGTCCCATATTACCTCTTCACCTGAGCAAACAAATTGCAGTGCCTTGTGACTGGTGGTGTGGTGGTTCTCCGGGATGTGGAGGCATTTACAACAAGTTCTTTGACATGGATCCAGAAAGACAAATTGACGCATTTCTGGTGCACAATCACAAACATCTCAGAACAGAAGAATATCCTGGAGCTGTGTCACAGCCCGACTGTGTGTGTGTGTGTGTGTGTGTGTGTGTGTGTGTGTGTGTGTGTGTGTGTGTGTAGATGTCGAAGGCCGTCCTGATTCCAGCTTCCAGCACACAGACCCTGCGTTCACTCAGCCCAGCTCATCCATCTATAAGACGCCGGCCTTTACTGTCACAGATGGTCGGCATAATTTGTATCTGAGTTTCTTTGCTGGTGCTAATTATAACCCAGTTCTCCTGTCCAGGATTTCCCCGCGCCCCTTCTTCCTCTGTGTGTCTCATCATCCATCGATGCTTCCACCTGCCTGCTCTGCCTTCAGCGTCAGCCAGCTCGTTCATCTGCCTGATTTCCTTCTGTTCCGGCCAGTTTCCCACCTGCACCACTCCCTGTCTCCTCACTATAAAACCAGTTTCTGTTTTTTTGGGCTCTGATGGACTAAACCCAGACAGGCAGAAGCGTCCCTTTTGCTGCAGTCCTGCTAGTACGTCACCCTCTCATTTAATGCCACATCAATCCACAGGTGCAGAGGGTCCATCTTCCTCCACATATTGAAGGACAGTTTCTGTGTTCTGTCAGATTTTTTTTTCCTCTTAAAGCAGCAAGACATATGAGTCATCCTTCACCACAGAGAATTTAGAAAAAATCAATTTTCTTCTTTTATTCCTGAGTCTGGTGAGGCAGCGCAAGCATAAAATCGATCCCACAGCTTGTGTGCTGGAGGCTTGCATCTTTTTCCACAAGTGTGTGTTGTGTCCTGCTTCAGAAATTCAGACATTAATTGCAACACTTATGATCCCGTGTGCACATATTGATTGTATATGGTGGTTTTCACTGTCCACACATGGACGTGCCCATGTACCGTTTGTGCACACACCCCCGTCATTGCGCCTCTCTGTGTGCATCGGGTGACAAATAGCTGACAGACAGGTCATCCAGTGGCAGGTGTTGGGGGCCACATATTGTCCTTGGCTCCCTCGTCATATCGATCTCCCTCCATCTTATTTAAGCTCCTGCCAATACTCCATATTGACTCAAGATGATTACACCTCATTTTTCCCAGACACACAGCGGCAGGTGGAATCTGCTAAAACACGTTCAAAACAAGTGGTTTCATCAAAAGTTGTTGAGCGAGAGAAGAGAGTTTGAGAATTTATATGAAGTTTTACCGACGTACTGAAGTGAACATCGGTAAAAGTACTTTCTCGCACTTTCTTTCTATTCAAGTCACATTTCATGTTCTTTACAGCTTCTCCTGTTTACTATTAGACTGAATTGTGATCTAAATCATTTGAAACCACTCTCGATCCATTCGTTACGTTTTAAGTTTACATTAGCGAACAATGAAACAGTAGCAGTAGTAGTGCAAATACTTTGTGTTCCACACCAACTAGAATAAACAGTAATTAACTGATAATAATAATTGAGTTACTTAATTTAAATCTTGAATCATCATCGGGGAGTAGCTGAGGTGCCAGTGTCAAAAAAAAAGACAAAGTCAAGGCTGAACAACATCAGGATGCAGATGGCACAGGTGCCACGCCCCTTTGCGAGCACCTGTCCAATCACAGGCCAGTTGACAATTGACACCTCTGACCTGGCAACCCATTATCCAACGAGGTCAAACATGGAGATCCGGTGAGTGGACCACGTGGAAGTATCCAACAAGATTTGCATAACAAATTAACACGAGGTCGTTGGAATAGAGGGAAGGAACGAGGGTAGTGTTTGTGTGCCGTCATATGGTTTAAATGTCGGGGGCAAAAAGTGAGTACAAAGAAGGAGTGAAAGGAACGAGAGTTAAAAGAGGTCAGAGAGTTTTATGAGCGGTGGTTGTATGACTGAATCAGGTCTGCTCTCACTCGCCGGCTCGAGCAGGTTTGTCCGTTCATGTCCTTGACACAGTTAGACTCACACCACATGCAGCAAATTTACCCCTGGACACACTGCTAGTGTGTGTGTCCCTCTCTCTCTCTGTCTCACACAAACACACACACACACACACACACACACACACACACACACACACACACAGACACTCTGTCTCAAACAGCGTTACCTGAAACTACTGGATCAACGTTAATGTCCTCTGCTCAGTCTCTGTAGAGAAGAGAAATGAGGAGCCCAGGATGGAAATAGATGTGGCACAAACATCAGTCCGTTCCTTGCCTCCGACTGTTTTGACTAATGAGCCAGTGGAGCAGGAGGGGTTAATTCCCGGAGGGCACACAACCCTAACATCAGTGCCCCATTCTCCTTGTCCTATTTTTCTTTCGGTGCACTGAAATGGGTGTATCTCATGTCCGTGGTTGACATGGACACTGCTATTTTTTCGATTTGGGTCATAATTCAAAGTGAAACCAGCACAGTGTGTTAACCCTTAAAAGGGAGACTGAAAATAATCACAAAAATGTACATTTCTGAAATTATCTGAAATCCTCTAACGTGTAAGCTTGAGCTTGTAGCCCAGAGGTGACATGAAGCTCCTTTAATGGGGTTTGCTGTGTCTGGATGAATTCTCATTAATGATAAAAGGAACGAAATACAATTCCTTCACATTGACGAGGGAATACACTCCACAGTATCCTCAACCCTGGAAACAACTATCAACCATCTATCTTTTGACCGTGAAGGATAAATCTGCCGTGTGTGTGTGTCTGTTTGCACTCGTAGGTCAGAGTACCGTGTGATGGTGCGGCGACCCACAATGTCGGTTAACATGACACCCTGAGTGTCCCTTGGCACTGTTCCTTCGTCTTATCACTGTGAAGGTCATGGCAAAGAGGACGAGACCTCCGCTTGACCCTCAGTCCTTCACTGGATGTGCTATAGAAACTAAATCTATTTTTGACAGCACGTGTTTTCTTATGTTGAGCTGACATTTTTCTATCATTTTTACATAATTGTGCTCACCTATCGCCACATAGATCTTTTGCCTCATTTACTTCCAAAGGAAAACACATTTAATTACGATTAATCACTTGAAGGAAAAGGTTCCTGCAGAATAAAACCACTTCAGTCACAATGAGGTATTTCACTGTCATTAAATCCATGAGAATAAGCATCATCAAAAATGAAAATGGCAGAAAGACATGATGTCGAAGCGTCATCGACTTCTTTAAAAAAAAAAAAAAAAAATCCTGCCTGTCTCTTGATCACAAGATGGCTGCTATGGCAACCTCCGCGCTGCCTCTTCCTGTAAGGAGAAATATTTGAAACTCGGTCTTCTCTGAGAGCTTTTTGAGAACAGGTAAAGCCACTGATTGGTGGAAATCCCTCACTGTGTCCCAGAACATTGTGAACAGAATCATCTCTAAAGCCTGCAGGACTTCACTCATTGACGCTCGTTTACATGACAAGGATGTGCTCCTATTGCAAATCATTCAACGTACTGATTACCCCCACACACACACACACACACCCGTGACTTCCAGTTACAACTCACTTTGAAGTTTCACCCCCAGTGAAAAAACGCCTGTTTACTGAATTATTTCTCTCAACACAGGCAAGTTGCCAGGACGCTTTCTCATGGGAGCTTAAATTGTTGCTGCTTCCTTTGTTTTGATTCCCGTAAAGAACTTTTGTAATCTGATTTCTCTGGGGCGCGTCGTGAAGTTCACACAAATATGCACAGACGGATAGTCATCAGTGGCTGTCAGTGGAGTGTTTGGCCTTCATGTGAGGTGTGGAGGGAGGATGAAGATTACCTCCTCACTCCCTCCACACACTGTAGCCTGACATTTATCTTTGATGTGTTTTCACACTTTAAGTAGGGCTCAAACGCACACACACACCAGATTCTTTTAACAGCTCCACTTAAATGGAAGCTGAGTCCAAAGTCGCAGCAGAGCCAAATCACAACCGTTGGCTGTCTGCCTCCTCTCTTCATGTGATTCCAAATTCTCAGCTTCCTCCCAGGAGGGACAATCTCTGCTGCTGCTGGTGGGATAGATGGAGCAGAAAATGACTGAATTGTAACTCATAAAAATCTCCCCCCCCCCACACACACAGATCAGAGCGCTGAAACTGAAGGAGCTTCAGGACTTTTCACAACAGTTCAAAGGTCAATCTGCCGTGTGACGCTACATGAAAGCGACAGCTGAGCTGCATTAGTTTGAATGTACTGATGTTATTCTGTTGTACAGTACATTTTGTATATGTAATTGTCCATCAATTAGAAGGATTATGCCAAAAAACAATTACACAGAAAAACAACATTTTTTTACACTACATTTCGCAGAGGTGCCAACTGTCATCACATCCACCCCTAAGTAGATTTTACTATGAAACCCTCCATTGACTGATAGCAACACAACAAAATTTGTCAACTATCTGGACATAGTCATTTCTAGGTAGTGGGAAATGTTATGCAAAGCCTCCTAAATTTACAGCGGGTACTTGTTAGTCTTGTAACATACTAGTTACAGTACCATTACACCTTATTTCACGTTCCACAGCACAGTGAGGTTTGATTCAACTTTCTCTCAGATGGACACACAAGTGAGACACACCAATACCAGGACCTGCAGCTCTGCACCACTCATCAGCTTATCAGTGCCGGGGCAGACTGCAGGAGCATCCATTAAACCACCAGCAGAGGCCTGCTCGCACACGCACTCACTTGTGGAGTGTCACACTCAGCAGCTGGACCACAGGTGTAACTTTGATTGACAAGACTGTGGATGTGGGCTGAAGCCAACGCGTCACCACACAGCAACGGCTGGGACTGATCCTCAGTGCTCTCAGCCTGCGTCAGAGGAGAAAGGCGCAAACATTTTCAGTTTTCATCTCATTCCATTACCACGGGTGTAACCTTTGTCCCCACCGGGCGGCTGCTGGCAGACATCGTCTTTAAAAAAAAAAAAAGTGTAGCAGATTCCAGCACAAGAATGTTTGTTGGGACTCTGCTGCCACCATGTGGTCATACCTGTGTATCCAGTTTCAGATTCAACAAGCTGTTTTGAGAAACACTCTGTTGCTTCCAGAGGAAATGTACTCTAATGAGAGCAATGAAAAGAACCTTGTGCATGTAGTGATAACAGGGTTTGCAGTATAAACATAATTTGTACAATTTTAGATGGTAAACTAAAGTTATCTAAATTGACAACCAGGATATTGTCATGGATTCTTAATATATAGGAACAATAATTTGTCACTACAATTGTATAGTTAAATCATGTTTTAATTCTGCAACTGGGTAAAGTGCATTTTTAAGTACACAATTAAGTTAAATAAACAATGCAATAGTTCAGTGGTGAATGTCATCCACAATGCAATGTAACCTATACACTATAAACCTGTGTATTTTATAACAAAGACAAGGTTAGTATTTAATACAAAGAGCCTTTATTGAACACACACTCACAATCAGTCACATGATCGCATAAATCAGAAAAAAAATATCAGGACAAATATATCCCTTATAGGTTGTCATAACATCTGGACATGATCGCAGTGCAAACTTAAGTCACCTTGCATTAGTCACGTGAGGACCGAACTTCTCGGTCTCCTGCTCCTGTGAATCTCACAGCATTTGTCCCGGCAGAGTCAACCTGGAAAACGCTCAGACAGTGACAGTGACATGGCATTCTACCACTATTGTCATCAGCGACAATGCAGTGCAACAATACCTGCCCGAGTTTACCTGGACTCCACAATCTGTGGTCAGAACGTAGCCGAGGTGCGTTTGGTTCGTTCCTCAGGGCGGCGCGGCGCAGGGCTCGGGAGCGCTCCCTACTGGGCGGGCAGCGTCCACTGCGCCACTGTGAGACAAATAAAGCCCAAACCATGAATCGTGCACAAACAAGCAGTCTGTACAATTTATATGCTAATTAAATTACACCCCCATGTGTGATTTATAAACAACTATTCACACCTTTGTCTTTCAGATCAAGTTCCTCATCGAAAGGAAGTCTGTAAGGCCACGTCGACCGGTTCATCCCGGTTACCAAACTAGGCCACACAAGTCCTCGAAGTCTCTCTGTTGAAAAGCAAGACAGTCATCGTAGTCGTGGTCCAGCGCCGTATACACACTTTCCGGTGAAAGAGACTCGTCATACAACTGTGATGAAGATGTGCTGGGGGAAACTGCACAAACTTGTTGGAGGTCCAACGTGTCGTCATAGACGTTACCCATCAGGTACTGAGTGGTGTTGGCCGGCGCCATTGCTCCAGGATGATGGCGGCGCTCACAGGCCACATCATCGTCTTCATACGCGGACTCCATTTTCTCGTTCCTCTCCGCGCCTATCAGAGCTTTGGCCAGTTTCGCCAGCTGTGCCCGTCTCTGGTGCCGGCGGATGTGCTTCCGGATGGTCGCCTTCACGTCGCCGGTTCGATCCTGGCCGAAGGCCTCTTCCTCCTTGGAGGACACACGAAGAGGCTTCCACTTCAATTTCGACGCAGCCGTTTTTGTTTTCCGCAGGTCGTTGAGTTTGATGCGCTTGGAGTTGGTAGTATCCATTGTGTCTTTACACATTTCCGACAAAAAAACTAGGAAATGAGAAAATGTCGACTCACGGTCAGTTGCTTGGCGGCTTTTAGTTTAGTTTTTCTTCGCAAGACAAAAACGGCGGGAACAGAAAGTAACTGAGCAAAAAACTGTAAAAACAAACGTCATAAAAAATAAAATGCGTAAGAAAATACTTTTAAAAATACACAAAGGTTCCGCGTGTAACGAACACACTGCATCCGAGCTGGACTTGTCGGTGTCGTAGTTCCATCGAGTAATGGCCGTCTGACACGATGCTTCGACGTTGGAGGCGGAGCAACATTTCCCATAAGCCACTGCTTCAAAGCTTGCTTTAGTGCGTAAAAAGTCATGTGTCCGTCCGACGATTTTTTTTTTTTAACGAACAATTTTTTTTATTCACAAAACAAAAATAATTTACAACAATATACGACAGTCGTTGAACGTGTGTTCTTTCGGTGTTTCGGACGACATATGCCTCGGTCGCCTGAGTGACTGACGTTGACCGGTCAAACCGGCCGATACAACTTCACGAGAAAAGCCACGTATGTGTGCACGTCTGCACGAGCCTCAGCAGTGCTACTTAAACGATGTTGTCAGGAAAAAAACAACAACAAAAAACAGGCCAAAAAGAGTCCAACAATATTGTTTCTCAAAAAACAACCTGTTTATATAATGATTTAAAAAATACCCCGATCCCATGTAGTACTCACACCCTGCCATCATATCTCTCCCTCTTCCATCTACTATGCCACATATGTTTAGAGAATCTTTACAAAAATGAATTTACACATGTCCAGGTTACACTCATTAAATAATTTCTTTGTTGTATCCCATTTTGCCATGAGACGTCACTGAAACGAAGTACTGAATGAACAAACTTATTTTCATGGATGGTTTTCTGCTCGACCACATGGGGCGAAACAAGGAGAGCAACTGGGACAAGTAGACATTAGGGGAACATAATTCATCAACCAATCAACCTACAGAATTGAATCCGAAATGATGCCATTATGATAACAACAATCCTTAGGGTATGTACAATACTGCAGTGATATTTCAATATAGGAAACAGCAGATCTGGGAGAATATTTGCTGACCACCACTTGAGGGCAGACTCCTCACATGACAAGCACATTGAGTCCATGTAGGACACTAGAGGGCAACGTCCAGTTCACAAAGTCCTCATTGTGTTTGGAGGACCGACACTGACAGAGGCCTCCTAGTCTCTTATGGACTTCAGTCGTCTTTAAACAATCAGTATCCTGTCCTATTCTCTCTCTGTGTGTGTGTGTGTGTGTGTGTGTGTGTGTGTGCACGCACACATCCATCCATCCATCCATCCATGCATGCATGCATGTGAGACTATCGTGACTTCACAGCAACTGAGACCTTGACAGCATCCTGTGGACTGGAGTCACTAAGATCTCCCCTGTGCAGTTGACGAAAACTGTTCCATTGAAATGTGCAGTTCACAGAGATAATTGCAGCATAATCTCCTTTTTCTCTGTGATTTTTGAAACCCTGATAAATAAATAAAAGCAGCCGGAGCGAGCTTGTGTCTTCTTTCCAAAATATCTTTGCATGTTAATCATTGTTATTGAAATCTCAGCCTTGAGACTATTATTTTAGCTTCTGAAGACCCATTTATTTTGACATCTAAATCCTTCTCCCTGAGCAGGATGTGCTTGGATGGAATTTTCAACCTGATAAGGCTAGAATAGAATCAAACAAGTGACTCAATAATAATCAAATATTATGAGTAGAATGATCTCAACCCTGAGCCTAACTGCAGAAAGGGCATGCTCGTTCTTGTCTCATGTCATTCTGGGAAGTGTGGTGTTATGCAGGTTAGGTACAGTGGGGAAAAACCCATGTTGTTTGTGCTGAAAACATTGCTGAGTGAAGCTCAGCAGTAGAATAATAATAAGCAAGAAAATAAAATGTTTCATCTAGCTGGACATCTGTAATTTACTGCGCTGACGATTCTATTTTTCATATTCAAGTCATTTGACCTGGAATTAAAATGCTGCACATTAAATTAGAAGCACGAGTTCCCAAGTAGTTTGGTCTCCCCACTGCTGAGGATGTGGCTCCAGTTGTAAGCCAGCACAATTTTAGCAAAAGCAAGAAACATACAAACATGAAAAATAAATAACAATCCAACCAACGCCAACTCAGGAATTTACAAAATCTTATGATAAAACACGTCTTGTTTCTACAGAACATGCACCATCTTCCAGTTTTGAACTAATTTCAGAACTTTTTTAAAATTGTTTGCAGTGGTTGCAGAGGAGGCCTCAGTGTGTGAGTGGTATTCATGGGAGCTGGGCACAGTTCAAGTTTCCACTGCAGTGCGGTGGCTCTGTGTGCCGAGGGAGGGAGGAACGGAGGGAGGGGCAGAGATGCAGAAGGAGAGCAAGAGAGATGTCGAGTGGCTGAACTGTCCAAGGGCACATCCCAAAAACCCACATCACTCACTGCACAAACCACCGGCATCAAGCATGCGACCATTTGATGTCACTGTGAATGTGTCAAAGACAGGAGCTTGTGTCCGCAGCCCGCCCCCCTCCTGAAGTCATCTGTTTTGCAAGTTGTAAACGTAGAAGGGTTATGACCTTCACCGACTGAGTCCGACACAATAAGATAGTCATAAAATATGTACGACTTCCTATGTGTGAACTCATTCACAGCCTCAACATGGCCGGGTAAAAATGTGAAGGTAAGAATAAACACCTCCGATTGGCTCCTTTTATTTGTGCAGTAATTTGAATAGTTTTAGATTCATCATCATTGTATTCAACTCACATATCACACATGAAAGAAAAAACAATCCTCATCTCCAATTAAAAGAATAATTAGATGGAGTCCTGCTTTGTGTTACTTCTTGTGCCAGAGATAGCATGTTTCCAGTTTGGAAAAAGAAGAAATGTTCTCAAGGGTTCTGTACCTGTTGCCATGCCAACACAATGATCAGCACGGTAGCCATCCTTTTGTCTAGAAGAAGCAGAGGGATATTTTCAGCACCTTTTGTGCCGGTTTAATCCACCATGCCACTTGTGTGTGCGTGCGTGTGCAAGCTTGAGTGATTGTTGGTGCACCCTGCAGTGTGTGTTCAGTTCTCTCCAACATATCCCTTCCTCCCTACAGCCACTGGCCACCTGCTACACCAAATGCATGCTGGGATGTCTCAGACAAACAGAACAGACGATCAGCCCGAGCGGTGTGTGTATTTTTTTTTTTTGTCACGCAGAAAAAGCTCACAGGAAGCTTTTGCAAATGAATAGACAAACATCTGTGTTTGCAGAAGTAGACAGCTGCTTCTGTGTTGATTTTCTGAAGTGTGTGTGTGTGTGTGTGTGTGTGTGTGTGTGTGTGCGTTGAGATGAATTCCGGCGCTCACCTCACTGCGCTGTGACCCTGGCTCTAGCGGGATGTGTCTAATGAGAGCTATAAATATCCTGGAACAGACCTGGCTGGCACAACTGCAACCTCCTCCTCCGCAGGCACACATACACACAAGCACATGCATTTATCCTCCTCAGCTCCTCCCATAGAACGGGGGAGGGGGGGGTGATGTTGGTGGTGGGTAAATAAATCATAAACAAAGCTCGTCAGCACAGTCAAGCATAAATCCTCACATGTTGGCTAATATTCTACAACACTGTGGGCGCCTGAGAGGGACCTTCCAGTAAAGCAAAGCAAGAAGCCGAGAGTGTAGTAAAGCAGCAAGTGTGTTTGAGTCATCTTCAGTTGTTAAGATAGTTAAAGCGGGGGACGGTGTGAAATAAATTACGGCACTCTGAGGAAAAGCGACATTCGCTGCCATCTGCGTGCTGCTGAATTCCAACTACGGCTGGTTCAAGCGTCAAACCATCAGCAGAGTCTCTGGCTGTAAATGAGGAGAACCTACAAAGTGCAATGAAACACAAAGCTGAAGTATTAGCAGCCGCAGCCACAGCTCTTCTTCTTTATTTATAACTAAGTCATTGGCTGTAGCACTAAAATTGCTGCGTCCCATCTCACTTTGGTTCAGCACTCCTCTCAGTGTCCAAGATGCTCCTGTTGATTAATGTTTTATCTTAATGCAGCTGCTAGTTAGCGTGCTTCATTCGCATAAACCTTGCACCCTCGCCGTGGAAACGGACTGAACCACAACAGAGAAGGTGCATGTCTCAAAAGACAAATTTAGTGTCGCTTCCTGTTGTTTTTACTTGTGTTTATTCATCGTCGTGCTCCCAAGGTGCAGCGCTCATTTCCTTCTTATTTCCTTTCATGCAGTTCCAATGGACCGTCTCCAATTGAAGCCCCGTCCTTTGGAAAACCTCGCAGAGACATTCTGGTCCCCTCCCGTTGGCGATGTGATGCATAATGGATGGATGGGGGGGCAAATCAAGCCTGTATGATAATGAGCATCTTCTTCTCTCTCATTCTCCAGTTTTTTCCACGTTCATTCATGTTCATTGTACATATCTTCCACATTACACTTCATGTGGAAAATTATCGGAGAAACATGGAGAAAAGCCTGAAGGAGGTCTTTGTCTCGCATCTGTGGGATCCAAGCATCAAGAAATCAAACGCATATCTTCCTCGCATGGGTTAGAGTTGAATCCATTGTATGTCACAGCTCAGTGACTTTCACCAAATACTGTAGAATATACTGTACTGAGAAATCCATGAACAGCAAATACAGTCGGCGCTTTGTTTTCCTCTACAAAACAGGGCTTTAACTGCTCCAACCACTTTAAATCCTGATTTCCTGCTCTTCACACACACACACACACACACACATACACACAGACACTGCTCCTCATGTCAAAATAATTGAAAAGACTGAATGAGAAAAGCGGAGCATCATTAGCTGTTTGTATATTTCAGTTTGTTCTTTGGGTGGCTCCCTATTGATAGATAGACACTTTTCAGTGTCAAGTCCAGCAGCACGACAGATCAAAAAAGATAACTATAGAAATGAGAAAGAAGACACGGGACATGACGTACCAGAAAGCAAAAACACCCATGACTTCCACTTCCACTGGTGACTAACACTGTCACAACCATGCTCTCTATTGTCTCCATCTCTCTGTCTATCACCCTCCATCCCTCCATCTCTGTCCTTCAATTGAAACATTCCTGTGCTTTGCTCAACTCTGTCGTCTTCCCGTTGCCAACACTGGGGACAGGGGTTACGAGAGGCTGGCCAATCACACAGCTCTCAGAAGGGCAGCCTGGCGCCATAATTGGCCCGGAGGTGTGTGTGTGTGTGTGTTGGGGGGCTGTGGATGTAATGAGAGCTGACAATGGGCACCGGTGGGGAAACATGTTTGCTTTTGCGTGTCCCAGAGGCCTTTCTCTGGGTTTGTGTCTCCTCCGCTGCCAAAGAGCGCAGGCAAGGCCACTGTGTCTGCATTAATGCACATGTGTGCATAGATGAAGGGATAAGGAGGAGCTGTTCAGACATTAAAACCATTCCTAGCTCCACATGCTCCACACACATGAACCAGTGGATGAATCATAGCTTGTTGTGATGAACCAGGCTCCATGGGGCTTTTTTATAAAATCTGGACGTAGCCGTTGTAGCTCTGCTGTAGTCTATGCTGCACATCTTAATAAATATCAGTATTTTTTTAGTTTTTATTCCTTTACCAGTAGTGAATTGGATTCTGAGTGAAAGTGGGTCCATGGAGATAAACAGATAGATATTTCGCAATTTTCCTCTTCCTGTTCATCTAGCTGTTTTTCACGATGCGTCAGCTTTCACATACAAATACAAAAACGGTCAGTGTTAGAAATGAAAACCATTTTTTTTAAATACTCAATATTGCTCCATGTGTTCCTTTGAAAGATCGACAAAAAGTACATGTGTTTACACTGAATGTTAGAGCTTCATCCCAGCAACCTGCCAGCAGCGACAGCAGCATTGCATTGCATCAGCATTTTTCAATAGGACTGTTGAGGTATGTATCCTGCTCTCTGACAATAGCGTTACGACCATCTGGTTTGCAACGATACTGCAAACCAATCCCACTGAGGGTTCCGAGAACCTCCACGCGCTGTCGGTGAACCTTGACTTTTTAATCGACAGATCTGCTGACATAGCACTTCTCCTTCCACCAGATTGAGAGGGTCATTGTCTCCAGATTACAAGCATTTTCCCTCAGAGGAACTCGTGATGAGTTCAAGCAGCTCATTTCTTATCTAAGGCATTTGTGGATAAGAATATGACGGAAACAACCTCTAGAATCTTTGTCTAGTGCATTATTTCCTCCTTCTGAAGCCAAAATTAGATGAACATAGACAATTGGAATCGAAGAGAAATCCACTGGTCATAAACCGCCACAACATCAACGGTCGACCTCAGGGTGGACGTATGGCTGCAACAATGGTGTAGTTGTGTGTGCGTGCAGCAGGATGCTGGGGGCCATCAGAAATTGATGGCAGGATATTGATCCTTTGCAGACAGACTTCCTTCACGGCCTGGGATCAGCTGCTCACCTCGGATAGTAAAGCAGCTCATGTGACCCCCGATGCTCCTCTGTACTTCTGTTTGTACTGCTATTGTTGGGGGTGGAGAGTATTAAATATTCTGCTTGTGATGGACAAAGGCTGTTATTACATGTTTCAGTGTGTTTGTGACAGAGGAGCAGAGGCAGCTACTTGCCTAATAATATACTGTATTGGAGAAACATGTCAGTAACATTAAATTATGAAAATAGCTTCAGACATCTGAAGCTGAATGGCTGCTGGCTATTGATTTGTGTCTTACTGGCATAACCTTCAGCGGATCTTCCGGAATGTGGATGTAACATGAGTCTGAAGGCCGGAGCATCAGTCATAAAGAGAGCAGCGACAAAAGGTGGAAATGTCAATTCTCTAAATGAGCTAGAATCTCAAAGCTTTAAAATCTTTACATAAGTCATGAAATGCCGTTGTAACAGGACCCTTCTGTCCCTGTGAGTGAGCACATCCGGGTGCTGTGGAAGCCAAAAACACTCATTCATGTCTGAGTTTCTATTATAAGCTTGAATAGTGCAGAGACAGCGTGTGTGGGAGAGAGAGAAAGAAAGAGAAAGAGAGAGAGAGAGAGAGAGATCTTCTTAATCCCTCACAGGTTTAAAGGTTGGCTTTTTAAGGGCAAGAATCTCAAGTCCCAGAAATAGAAATGCAAAATAAACTTGAGTGGGAACTTCCTGCACAGCACATAAACATTTACAGTTTATCTGATGGTGAAAAGGAAAAGAGGAGAGGACAAATAATCGAAAACGTCACATGCATTTTATACGTTTGTATCTGGAAGCATTAACGCAACAATAACCATAATCCACCAAGGTACAGATTCACCTTAAAATGTAATAATTTACATCATGGGGAAAGGAAATGGTGCATACACACACAACCGCTCTCAGACATTCAGACACAGACACTCATCCGTGGCCTTCACCCCGGCATAATGAAATCACCACAGTGCTTAATATGCCCAATTCTCTCGGCTAGCTCTCTCCACCAGAGACAAATTAGGACCTTGATCATGCAAACGAAGCATGTGAGGCTGAGTGGTCCGTTGGGGAATGAGTTCCCGGTGGCGGGCAGCTGTGAAGCTTTGGCTCTCACATCTGTACAAAAATGATTGCTCAGAAAACAGGCGATGCTGGCAGGACGGTGGCAATCTGAGGGCTTCGCCCTGCACTCCGTGGCAAAAATAAGCTTCACCATTAGACAAACAGTCGAGGCAGCAGGATTCCTGCTCGGCCACATGGAAGGAAAGCAGATAACATGGTAGGAGAAGAAAAATGTTGCACGTGTACCATTTCCCAACATACCCAACAGATCATACAGGATAAATGTATTTGTCTACAGTATAACCTGTTGGCCCAGTTTTTATCTATTTCCATTTCACATCAGATGAACGGAGGAGTTGAAACCTGCAGTCACACACACACTCCAGCAGATCACTTGTAAAAGGAACAAACATGAAAAACATGCAGCCGATCTTGCTGTTTCTTGTTCTCAGTTCATATTTTCAAATTAGTGACAGCGACTTTCAGTTCCACGGTGAACAACTGAAATCTGAGCAAAGTTTAAGATGAGCAGGAAATTCACAGCTTCTACTATCAACAGATGCAGTTTATTTTGCTCTAATGGTTGATTAACAATAAAAGGAAGCTCATCAGTGAACAGAAGAGGTCCTGACCAACTTCCCTGCGGTACGCCTCTCTGTAATGATCTTACATTCAAACACTCCCTTTTTATAATATAATGTCTTCTCTTCAACAAATTTGATGGTTCCTTAGCACTTGATTTCAAACTTCACAGACAGCATCCCACATGATCCATCATGACACTTCACATATATTAAAGAATTTTTTTGAAGTTTTTTTTTTGTGCATGTTTCTCCACTACAGGGCAAAATATTCTTAACACATCAGACCAGTGTAAATTATTTACATCAGTGCAGATCAGTTCCTGAAAAGATTTCCCCTTGGGCACCTTCCTGGCTTGATCTCCTATGCTGTGATCACTTCACCCAGTTGCAGCAGATATTGATCATAAAAATGGTTGATGGCGCAAAAACAGTCTTACTAATATGGCTTACCCTTGTTGGCTGGTTAATTAATTGTGCTAAATAACATGCATAAGTTACACAACCGTTCATCTTCAGTGGACAATCATGCAACAACCAGTTTGACATAAACTTCCTTTTGCACATTGTGGCCTATATTAGTCTTCTGTTGCTGAGTCATGATGGTGGATATGTGATCATTTTTTCCTGACAGAACTGGCAGGTATCTGCCCTCTCCTCCACTTCCTCTGTGCCCCGAACTGTGCAAGGAACAACAAGGAAAATTGACCATTTCCCCTTTGTGCGCGCCCTCTTTACCTGACACCACAATCTACCCATCCCCCACTATGTTGTTGCTTTGTCATTCACAGTAGTTGCTTCAGTATCCAGGGAGTTTGAGATTCAAGAAATTTGCATGTGTCATTCATATTTAAATTACATCCTACTGTTGGCTCAACTCAACTCAACTTGGCTCCACCTCCCTCTGAGAGTTTGCTTGTCAATAGCACAGTAGGTGCTCAGTAGAAGGAGAAACCATCTGCAACCTTTAGCTCATCATGAAGACCAGCATCACATTAGCTTCATAAAGTCATAGCTCATAAAACCACAAAAGGAGCCTCAACTCAGCTGCCTGACACAAAACAGGAAGATCAGAACTTGTCATCACTTAGAAATAAAAAGGAATTAGGACCATAATTAGATCAGTGTAGGAAAAAAACAGTAAAGAATCTTATAATACAATATGACTGACTTCATGGTTTCAATGGAAAAGGTCACTCATCTCTCTTCCAGCACATACAGCAGACGATCAGCAGTACAAATCAGCACTTGACTAGATCTTTGTGCCTTGATGCGTTAAAGGCACTTCTTGGTTTGATAGACGAGGAGAGGATGAAGCAAAAAGACGTTTGGTACCCTGAATCCGAGGTACACTCATGCGCGTTTCATGCAGGGCCACGTTGCCGCGCTAATATGGCACAGTCACATTAACACTCGTAAATCAAATTTACACTTAAATACAAAGTCGGCTCGGTAAAATCAAAACAAACAGGCCAAATGACCGCGTTGTGCTTTTCACTTACGCACTAAAAACAAAGACAGATCATTTCCTCACTGAAATGTAGTAAAACCATCACGCTCAAGACAGACAATGTCACAAAGGACAAGTGCAAAGAATGTGTGGGAAATAAAAGAACAGCTCAGTCACTGTGTCTTGGCA